>MU225201.1:1561872-1583029 GCA_018584345.1 Thuja plicata
TTCTTTCTTGGTCTACAGATCATTCAACAAAGTGAAGGTATTTTCATTACACAGTCCAAATACATTAAAGAGGTCCTGAAAATATTCAAGATGGAAGATTCCAAACTAGTTGGAACACCGATGGCTATTGGATGTAAGTTAACAAAGGAGGACAAGACAACAGAGGTAAATCAGACTTTGTACAGATCAATGATTGGAAAACTCATATATGTTGTACACACTAGACAAGATATTGCATATGCAGTAGGAATTGTTGCTAGATTTTTTGCCAACCCTGGGGAATCACATATGACTGATGTGAAAAGAATTCTAAGATATCTGAAGCATACTGAGGAATATGGCTTATGGTATAGAAGAGAAGGAAAATTTGAACTTAAGGTGTTTACCGACACTGATTGGGCTAGAAATCTTGATGACAGGAAGAGAACAACTGGAGGAGCATTCTTTATGGGTGACAGACTTGTCACATGGAATAAAAAGAAGCAGGGATGCATCTCTCAGTCTACTGCAGAAGCAGAGTATGTTTTTGCTGCTGCAAATTGCTCAAATATTGCATGGATCAAATAGTTACTGAAAGGTATGCATATGAAGATTTTAGAACTAGTAATTATCTATTGTGATAACACTAATGAAATAAACATTTCCAAGAATCCAGTCATGCATTCCAAGACTAAACACATTGCCATCAAGTATCATTATTTGAGAGAACAAGTTTAAGAAAAGGAAGTGACACTTGAGTATGTGCAATCAAAATAACAATTGGTCGATATCTTCACCAAGCCACTGCCCAAGGATACATTTGAGTACTTGAGAAAGAGACTAGGGGTCAAACCCTTGTCTACTAGTCAGTAAAATGACTGAAGGCTGCATCAACCTACATATTATTAGAAAATCATTAATGTTGATGCAAGCAAAGAGATGAAATTCAATGCTACATCTATATACAAACAGGTATATATAAGCACCGAGCACCAGAGCATATTGTTGAAATTGTTGATGGATAAGGGAAATTCAAGGAATATATTATGGATGGAGAAAAATAATTGTTTGACATGAATGTCAGATATTTGTTTGGCATTGTTGTCAAAGGGAGAGAAATTATCTATATTATCATATCTTTCTAGAAAGGGAGAGGGATTATCCATTACTCCAATAGGGAGAGATTATATCCTAAGGGAGAGAAATTGTAAGAAAAGATTCTACAAAGGGAGAGTTGCAGACAAGAGAAAAAGACATCAAAAGAGAAAGAACATTCAAAGGAAAGAAATTGACACAAGAAGAGGACACAACACATTAGAAGATAGAAAGATGCAAGAATCAAATCTAAGCTAAAACAGAGCTTACCGATGGTCAGACATTTATCGATTGATAGAACAAAAAGATTGGTAGTTTGATGAATCTCAACTGTTGTATTTCATATTGTATTAGAAATAGTATAGTGTGATAATATAGTATGTTGCCATCAATGCCAAAGGGAGAGATTGATGACATGTAACTAATTGGATGTTTGAAAATGTTAAGTTTAAGATAATGCAAGGCATTAAATCAGTTAATGGTTTGTACTATCATTGATGTCAACTTAATATCATCTGTATGGTCATGTACATAATGCCAAAGACTTCAGAGAATCAATGGAACAAAGGTTATTCTTTCAACAATGCATAAAATTCAAGTATTCACTTAGTGACAAACAACACCGATGGAGTGCACACCGACGGTCAAAGCAAAGAAAGATAGTCACAGTGATACCCGACGATCACAAGTATAGTGTTGCCTGATGAAGCAAAAACCACAGTGATGCCCGATGAACAAAGTCAGAAGGTTGCCCGATGAGTAAAATTCTAATGATGCCCGACGGATGGAGTTCACGAAGCTAACTAGAGTCTCACCGACGAAACTGTCATTTGTCACCGAAAACTAACTACAGAGGTGACCAACGGAATAGAGAGTTTAGAAAACAATAAAATATCTAGCTGGAAAGAACTAAAGATAGACTTAACTGATTGTTTTCTTCATTTTATTTGACCAGAGTTAAGTGATTGATTTAAAGATGACTTGTATAGTTGGCAAGAAGATAATTATGAGACAAATCAAGAGTTATGCTTTAAATCTAATTGGTTAGATTGTTTTTCACGCGAAGAATCAAGAAACAATAAATATCATGTCTATATAAGAGACACGCTTAATTCATTTACAAATGCGATTAAGGGGAGTGAATAGAAAGAGGATGCTGAAGAGAAACTTATGAAGAATAAATTCATATAGTCCTGATCAATCAAGCTAGAGGAGAGCTAAGGAATTATACAGACACTGACAAACAGTGAAGCACAGCATCACAGAGAAGAAAGTGTGGAGCACAAAGAATTGAATTGATACATTGATCAGAGAGGTAATGTACTTAAATAGATCTAAAAATATGCAATTCAAAGTTGCATTAGAAACAGGTCATAGTGTTTTAGTTTAACCATTGAAGCATCAAGTCTCTTAACTGAGAAGGACTTAAAAATCTTCTATATATTGAGGTACATCCCAAGGAGTGCCAAAAAGGTTGATTCATGAAAGTAGCATTGGAATTTCTTGATACCTATTGACATTCTAAGAAGGAGGTTGATTCAAGGATGGTAGCAATAGATTCTCGATACTAAGTGACAACCTCTATGTATAAAATCTTCTAATAAGGTTGCACTTAGCCATGTGTTTGTAACCTTTAACAGGGTTGGATCCTAACAGGGCTCACTTCAAAAGAGTGAAAATTTGGGGTATTGGTCCCAGTGGTTTTTCCCCTAACAGGGTTTCCACGTTTAAAATTCATGTGTTATGTGTGTATGATTCTTTTCTTTATTGTTTTGTATCTGATATAGTTAACACTGGATAGATCCGTATACTCTGCTTATTTACTGAGTTTCGGTAAATAGTTATACTGCTTATCGGTAATCAAGAAAGAATAAAGATTGACAGAGAACACCGACAGATAGTTAATCAGTAATAGTATTTCATGGCATGCATCTTGTAGGGACATAATAATCTAAGGTTTATTGATTGGTGGTTAAGTTTGAAGGATAAATTTTTGAGGCCACTGATTCACCCCCCCCCCCCTCTTAGTTATTAATAACAAGAATGTGTATTGACCTTATTCCTAAGGTTGCTTGGCTTTATGTTGTATATTGCAGATGTTATAGTTGATTTGATGAAGACTAGTTTCTGGACTATAATTGTGATGCTTGAAAGAGCAGGTCTCTGTGTTTCAGGTACATCTTTCTAGCAAAGATATTTTAGATGAAGCGAGCTTACTGGTGGATAGATGACATATGCTAAGATAATAGGTTTAGTTTGATTGTCTGGTGACATCAGTTGTGACATGTATTCTGGAGAAGACCTATTTGATGGCCGACTTCAAACATGTAGCGTGTAAAATGAATTGTGAGCATGGATTGCAGATCTGGAAGTATAAGTGATGGATTATATTTGATGTTTAATTGTTATAGGTATTGTGTGTATCTTAGAAAGGGGTTATATAATTATTTGTATATTGGAAAGCCTTAATTGGCTAACCTGATTAATTATTTGTATATTAGGAAAGCTTAATTGGCTAACCTAATGAATTATTGTAAGAGGGTATATATGAGTGATCTTTTCTTTTGAAAAGATGTGAAAGAGATTGAAAAAGAAAAGAAGTGAAACATGTGAGGCTTGTTTGACTGCTGGATGTAGAGTATATTTTATGAGAAGAGTACTTCATTGGAACTAACCAAGCAAAGATAGTTGCTATCAGACAGTTCATTAGATTGTATATTTTCTATATACACTTGTTCAAACACTGTACTGAAATATTTTAATAAGCTCCTAATAGGGCTAAATCTTTTAACATGGATACTACACTCTTAGTACATTATTTATGGGTGTTAATTCCCATCGGGGTTTTACCTTTAAAAGGTTTTCCTTGACAACAAGTATTGTGTTATGGTGTTGGAATTTACTGTGTTATAATTTGCATTGCAGTTTTGGTTTATAAAGTTTAAAGTTTAATAATCTATATCACAACCGATTCACCCCACCCCCCTCTCAGTTGCCTTGTGGACTGTTATTCCTAACAATTGGTATCAAAGCTTGTGGTCCTTAGAGAGAAAGTTTAATAGCTTGAGGTGATCCTAAAGATGTCTTACTACAGGAAGGATAGTCCAAAGTTTGATCCTAAAAACTCTGATACTTGGAAGAACAAGATGAGGTACACATTTGCTATATCTGGGAATTAATTACTGGATGATCACGAAGAAGAATGAAAAGATAGCGACTGAGGATTAAATAGAGAAGGCTGATAAAGATGAAAAGAAGTTATTTTCATGTAATATGGTTTCAAGGGAATCTTTGATCAATGCACTTTCAGAAGGAGAATTCATTGAAGTAAAAGACTTAGATTTTGCAAATGAGATTTGGACAAGATTGGAAGCACTGTATGAAGGAGATAAGTTTACAAAGCAGGCAAAGCTACAAAACTGGAAGAAAAAGATGGAATTGTTGAAGATGAGAGAAGATGAGAACATTAGGGCATATGGATAAAGAATTACTAAAGTGGTTACTGGTATTAGAAACTCTGGAGGTACTTACAGTGAAGAAGAAGTGATTGCAAAGATAATTAGATATTTGACACATGCATATAGAACTAAAGTAAAAGCTATAGAGGAGATTATACGTTTTACATCAAAATTCACTAGAGAGATGTTGATTAGAAATATAACTACATTTAAGGCCGCAAAATTGGGAGACACTTTAGGGTGATCCCACAAAACTGTGTCCCACTTTTTGGCCAACTTTGACACTGAAATGAACATTCTCAAAAAAAACTTCACTTTCGAACATCTATTGTCATTAAACCATTAAGAATTTGAAGATAATGTAAACTAGTGAATTTTAGCATTTTTTTTCTAGTTTATAAATATATATTTTTTTTTAAAAAAAATAGAATTTATTTGTATCCATTTTTCCTTCTCCTTCAAAAATTATTTTTGTGAAAAATCAGGATTTTTCAGGAGTGACACTCACTTTGATCAACATAACTTTTTTAATAAAACTGATAAGAACATAATTATTTTGAATTTAGGTTTGCAACACAAATATCTAGGGAATCCATTTGGTTTCATTCAATTTGGTTGAGTATTTAATATTTTATTGAGTTATGAAGTGACATTAATTATAATTTGGACATAGGTTCACTTTGATCGCTCTAACTCTATCTCTATATATCAAAATTCATTTATTCTTTTTTTGATAGAAAGGTAACATAAATACCTATTTCCTATATATTTTTCATAATTTTTTTCCCTAATTTACTATTTTTCCAGAAGCGTTGAACAGAGAAGTCGCTAAATGGTCAGACAACTTATGTTTAGTAAAACTTAAAAATAAAAGTTTTAATAAACTCAATATATATATAAAACTCATAATCATTGGAAAGCTCTCTCAGAGTACTATCATCCTATATGTGGGTTTTTCAAATAATTTTATTTGATCCCACAAAAATTTAATGTCAAAGTGATTTTTTGTCAGCATTTTGATGGGTTCAAAGGAGACTCGATTATAAGTGTGAGTGAGGAGTAGAGGGATTATACCAAAGGGATTTTGATCCTAGAGGATTTTATCTAGCCATTTTGAATTTACTCCTTCAAATGGGACCTCTCAAGGCTTAAATCATCATATTTTCTTAAAAATATGCAATTTTAGCAAAAATCAAGATATTCAAAAAAGTGGGACACACTATTGTGGGACCACCCTTTACCTAAAGTTGAGTCAGCATTCAAGGCAACCGTGCATAAGAATAAAAAGACCTTATCTAGAAATCCAAGCACCAGCAGTAGTAATCTGAAAGAAGAACTTGGAGAATATGCTAATTAATGGGAACAAATATAGGAGGAAAAAAGAAACCTAGATGAAGTAGTAGCATTGATCTCTAGAAAATAAAAGAGAGGTAAGGGTAAATTTGAGGGCAAGTTACCTTTGAAATGTTTTTCATGTAACAAGATTTGTCATTTTGCATCTAGATGTCCTACAAGAGTTCCAAAGTACAAACCTAAGTTTTTCAAGTCTAAGTATTCAAAATACAAGGAATGTTGTTATGCTAGTGAGGGTATATCTGATGATGATGATGGTGACTATGATGAAATTGGATTTATTGCTATTAAGGATGATGAACCTATGCATGAAGAAAAATCCTTAGTATCATGTGTTGAAAAGAAATCTGAATGGGTTATAGACAATGGTTGTTCACATCATATGACTGGAAATAAAAATAAGTTTGTGAGTTTGAAAAGACATGATGGTGGTGTTGTCAGATTTGGTGAAAATACTCCTAAGCTTATCATTGGAATATGATCTATCTCTTTGGATGGAATGACTAACACTGACAATGTATTACTTTTTGATGGACTTAAGCATAATCTGTTGAGCGTTGGATAATTAGTGGACAAGGGTTATCAATTTAAATTCATTGATGGGAAATTCTCTATCAGAACCAAATTAGGAGACTTGATCGCATCTGGTACTAAATCTAGAGGAAATGTATTTGAATTGAATACATCTGAAGCTTCTTGTTTTATTGTAAAGGTTGATGATAGTTGGTTATGGCACAAAAGATTTTGTCATGTTAACTTTGATAAAATTGTGAAGGAAAGTATGAAAAAAGTAGTAAGAGATCTACCTAAAATTGTGAAACCATCTAACACTATGTGTAGAGAGTGTGTTATGGGGAAGCATACTAGAAGCACTTTTAAAAGCAAAGCTTATTTAGCAAAAGGGAAGTTGGATCTAGTGCATACAAATCTATGTGGTTCTACAAGAACAAGATCATACTAAGGTGAAAGGTACTTTATACTATTTTTGATGACTTTTCTAGGGTGATGTGGGTTACATACTTGAGAGAGAAATCTGAAGTATTTGAAAAATTCAAGTTATTTAAAGAAAAAGTTGAGAATGAATCTAGTTTGAAGATAAAGTGTTTGAGATCAGACAGAGGTGGTGAGTTTACATCAGAGTTATTTAATTCATACTATGAAGAGCATGGAATATTTAGACAGACATCTGCACCTAGAACTCCACAACAAAATGGGATAGCAGAGCGAAGAAACAAAACTATATTAGATGCTGCAAGAACTATGTTGCTGGAAGGAAATGTATCACATGTTCATTGGAGAGAAGCTATTGGTACTGCTGTGTACACCTTGAACATAATTCAAATTAGAGAAGGTACAAGTAAGACTCCTTATGAATATGGTTTGATCAACACCTACTGTAAAATATTTTAGAATATTTGGAAGTAAATGTTATATCAAGAGAGATGATGAGATAGGCAAGTTTGGTGCTAGAAGTGATGAAGAATTTTTTCTTGGTTATTCTACTAAGAGTAAAGCATATAAATGTTTCAATCTGAGATTGAGAAAATTGATTGAAATTGCCAATGTGAGGATAGATGAAAATTTTCAGATTCAAGAAAGGATATATGACTGTGATCAGATAACAAAAATAAAAGATGTCACTGCTGAACCTAAAGAACCTTTGATGATCGAGAATGAGATTGAAGATGAACATATTGAAGCTACTGAGACACTGAAGACACCAAGGTATGTTAAGAAGAATCATCCTAAAGATTAAATAATTGGTGGTGTAAGTAAAGGTATGATGACTAGATCTAGACCTAGAGATGAAAGCTGTTTGATTTCTCAAGTTGAGCCAAAGACTACTAATAAAGCATGTAGAGATGAATCTTGGACTAAATCTATGGAAGAAGAACTTGAATAGATAAAGAAAAACAATACTTTAGAATTGGTTCAAAGACCTAAGAATAAAAATGTGATAGGAAATAAATGGATTTTTAGAAATAAGATGGATGAGGAGGGAACAGTGGTAAGAAACAAGGCTAGACAAGTATGTAAAGGCAATTCGCAATAAGAAGGCATAGACTATGAAGAAACATTTTCTCATGTTGCTAGATTGGAAGCTGTGAGATTATTTCTTGCTTATGCTACAAATAAAGACTTTAAAGTATATCAGATGGATGTGAAGTTAGCATTCTTGAATGGTGATATAGAAGAAGAAGTTTACATTGAGCAACCTAATAGTTTTCCTTTGACAGATGATGAAAACATGGTTTGCAGACTAAAGAAGGCACTGTATGGACTAAAAAAAGCACCAAGAGCATGGTATGCAATACTAGACAAATATCTACTTCGTCTTGGTTTCAAAAAAGGTAATGCATACAGTAATTTATATTTGAGAAATGATGAAGATGGAATCTTAATTATAGAAGTTTTGTTGATGATATCATTTTTGGAGGCAATGATAAGATGAGTAAGAAGTTTGCTAAAGAAATGGAAAATGAATTTGAGATGTCAATAATTGGTGAGATAAAAAATTTCTTGGTTTGCAAATTAATCAGAGTAAGAATGACATTTTTATATCTCAGACCAAGTATCTTAAGGAAATGTTGAAAAAGTTTGGAATGGAAGATTATAAACTTGTTGGGACACCTATGGTGACTGGACACAAACTGACTAAGAGTGATGAGAGTCAAAGTGTTGTACAGACTAAGTACAGATCGATGATTGGATTTCTCCAATATCTAACTCATACTAGACCAGATATTACCAATGTAGTTGGAATTGTAGCTAGATATCAGGCATATCCTAAAGAGACACATTTTGCTGCTATAAAAAGAATTTTTAGATATTTGAAAGGGACAATAGAATATGGATTGTGGTATGAAAAATCAAAAGATTTTACTTTGCAGACTTATACTGATACTGATTAGGCAGGTAATGTGGATGATATAAAGAGTACAAGTGATGGTGAATTTTTCCTTGGGAAAAGGTTGGTTTCTTGATTGAGAAAGAAGTAGAACTGTATTGCTCAAACTACTGCTGAGTCAGAGTATGTTGTTGTTGCAATAAACTATACACAAGTTGTTTGGATGAAACAAATGCTAAAGGACATTGGAATAATTTTTGAAGAGACAGTGGTTATCCATTATGATAAAACTAGCATAGTGAATATGTCAAAGAATCTTGTAATGCATTCAAAGACAAAGAACATTTCCATTAAGTGTCATTTCTTGAGGAAGAAAGTAGCAGACAAAGAAATTAAACTGGAATACATTAGTACAAAGGAGCAGATAGCAGATATATTTACTAAACCTTTGCCAAAAGATGCTTTTGAATATCTCATAAGCATGCTTGGGGTGATGGCCCCTCCTAGTGGTAATTAATTGACGTAGATATGCATCAGTCCAATGGATCTCAAAGCTATATCATTCTATGGACTTGATGTATGGATCTACTCCTCAAGGGGAGTATTCGCAGGAGAATAATATGGAGTACATTTGGGTGATCTTGCACCTGGCTGATGGACATGAAGATTTGAAAAAGCTACACCTTACAAATGACTACATATGATTTATGGCACCCTTTGCCATTACTGCCAAAGGGGGAAGGAATCCATGTGAAAATCCCTACTATTTTAGGAGATTTGTGTTAAGGATATTGAGAAGATTGTATTGAGAGAGAGTACTTTTGGGTTGATGCATATGGATTTTCCCATATGTTTCTATCAATATCAAAGGGGGAGATTTTTGGATGATATCAGGTTTTGGTACTGATCATACTATTGATATTCATGTTTTGTCACTGATGTCAACATATATTTATGTGGAGAGGACAGATTGGTTACTTCACTGGTAGAAGTGTATGGACACTGTATGGATGATTCAGAATGATCAAAGTTGGATATATTTAGAAGGATGTGTGTTGACCTTATTCCTAAGGTTGCTTGGCTTTATGTTGTATATTGAGGATGTTACAGTTGATTTGGTGAAGACCAATTTCTGGACTGTAACTGTGATGCTTGACAGAGCAGGTCTCTATGTTTTAGGTATATCTTTCTGGCGAAGATATTTCAGATGAAGTGAACTTACTGGTGGATAGGAAGCGAGCTTACTGGTGGACAGCCCAACCGACATATGTTGCAATAATAATTTTAGTTTGATTATTGTTTGATGACTGATGATGTCAGCTGTGACGTGTATTCTAGAGAAGACCTATTTGATGGTCGACTTCAAACATGTAGCACGTAAAATGAATTATGAGCGTGGATTATGGATCTGGAAGTATAAGTGATGGATTATATTTGATGTTTATTTTTTATAGGTACTGTGTGTAAATTAGCAAGGGGTTATATAATTATTTATAAATTAGAAAGCCCTAATTGGCTGACCTGATTAATTATTTCTATATTAGGAAAGCTTAATTGGCCGACCTAATGAATTATTGTAAGAGGGTAGATATAAGTAATATTTTCTTTTGAAAATATTTGACAGAGATTGAAAAAGAAAAGAAGTGAAAGTTGTGAGGCTTGTTTGACTGCTAGATGTAGATCAGAGTTTATGAGAAGAGTACTTCATTGGAACTGACCAAGAAAAGACACTTTCTATCAGATAGTTCACTAGATTGTATATTTTCTATATACACTTGTTCAGATTGTGAATCCTTGAGGGTGGTTTTAACCTTCTTTGGGCAGTATGCCTGGGAAATGAGCCTACTAATTTTTCTTGAGTCCTAATAGGGTCTGTCTCCTAACAAGGACTGTGTACTGAAATGTTGTAATAAGCTCCTAACAGGGATACTATACTCTCAGTACATTATTTGTGGGTGTTAATTCCCACTGGGTTATTACCTTTAATAGGGTTACCTCGACAATAAGTATTGTGTTATGGTGTTGGCATTTACTGTATTATCATTTGCATTGTAATTTTGGTTTAAAAAGTTTAAAGTTTAATAATCTATGTCACAACTGATTCACCCCCCCCCCTCTTAGTTGTCTTGTGGACTGTTATTCCTAACACACCGACGGACAGTGTAACCTAAGCATAAAATTTCACTATGTAACCCGAGCATAACTTAAGTGTTACCTGAGCACAACTGAAGTTGACCGAGGATAACTGAAGTCATTGACCAAAATTAACTGGAGTTAAAGAATGACAAAAGCAGTTAGCTGGCAGAGCTATATTTAGATTGATTGATTGATTGCTTTATTTTCATCGACCAGTTAAGCTAAAGATAAGAAGGAGATTTAAATCAAGTTTTATTCACGAAATAAAACTAAAGAAGAGCTTTTATGGATTAAAGAGAAGCATGGTGAGATTTGCGGATCAAGAAGTGATCTACAATAGAAAAACAAGAAGATTGAGTGGCTAATCATGTCTATATAAAGAGACAAGGAATTCATAATAAAGAAGAGGAATGTTGAGTATAATATGTGTGAAGAAAGAAGTCTTCATGTAGATTTGATCATACAGGCTGAAGGATAGATCCAAGAAGTTTTGCAGACACCGAGCAACGGAAGCCAGAGCATTCACCGAGTAGAAGAAAGAAGGGGAGAAAAGGAATAGAAGAGCATATTGATCAGAGAGGTATTGTGGGACTAAAATAGATATGAATATCTACAAGTTAAAGTTGTATTTTGAACAGATCATTTAATATTTTAGTTTAACCATTGATTCATAAAATCTCTTAACCGAGTGGGATTTAACATTCCTTATTGTATTGAGATACTCAAGAGTATCAAAAGGTTTTCTTGTTGACAGTATAGTGAATGCTAGGTCAAAATATTAACTGTTAGTTTTAAATCCTCTAACAAGGTTTCACTTAACAGTGTGTTTGTAACCTTTAATAGGGTTGGCACTTCACCAAGCCCACTTTAGAAGAGTGAAAAATTTGTGTTACCGGTCCCAAGTGGTTTTTCCCTTAACAGGGTTTCCACATTAAAAATCTATGTGTCAAATGTGTATATGGTTTATTGCTTTGATGTTTTGTTGTACACATTATTGAAACTAGATTGGTTGATAAACACTAAGTTTAATTGATGTTATTCGATAAAGCTTAGAAAAAGATAAACAACATATCTTACCGAGCAGTATATATATATTTGTTAAAGTTATTTAAGGCATTCATCTTGATGGACTGAAAGATAACTAGAGGATATTATAGTTGTGATATAATTTTTGGTTGGATTATTAGAATTATTTTTAAGGCCACTGATTCACCCCCCCCGCCCCCCCTCTCAGTTATTCTAACACCAAAATCTTAGAACATTGATGTTGTATTTGTGATTTTTGAGATCAAGCCCTAGGTCAAATATCCTCATGTATTTGACTAGTCAAGTACATAAATGTATGAACAGGTGAATGGATCGACTAATGGGAGTTGGTAGGTTGGTTTTTTGAGGTGTTTAAGGATATTAGAAAAATATTGGGTGGTTTTGGTAACTCTATTCACCCATCTCTTATCTCCTACTATGCAAACCAAGCCTAATTTGGCGAACTAGGTCTGTGTACAAGTTATAGGGATCCTGAGGTGCTGGAGTAGAGTCACTTCCTACCACTTTAGGGTTTGTCATAACTTATAAAAGGGAATCAAATTATGTAATTTTTTTACCAATTTCCATCCCAAAATCAAGACTTAAGTCCAAGAAACCTCGAGAATACACCTAGAAGGATTTCTAGGACAATATTGGTTTTAGTGATTTGAGGGGTGTGCTACACAAACCAATGGGTGATTTCATACCCATAGAACCTAAATAAAGTGTGGCATCTAATAGATTGATTTTTTATTAGGAAATAGAAGATTTCCTTATTTGTAGCCTTGTAGAAGAAAAGATTAGTAAAGAATCAAAGTTTCTCAGTTTGAGCACATGGGTTCACTTTGTGGCTTCTTGTAGTGTTTCTTTGCATCATATTGTACTCCATTGTCCAGCATTACCTCTAGGGTTTCTCAATCAATAATTCATAGGAATATATCCATAATTTCCACAAATAGTGCATGAAACATTCATGTTACCTTCTCTTCTTATAACATCCATCGGTTTGTTAGGTGTTGTTGATCTGTAATGTTTTGTCGTATATCCAAATTTTTTGCTTGAATAACAGTAGCCATTGAAACTCATTTTAGATGATCTGTTACTAGTTCTTTATCTGTAGTCATACGCTTGATGACTGTACTTATTGCAATTGTAACAATAACCCTTAAAATGAGTGGTTCTTAGAACATTTACCAATTGGCTTCTACATACATTGGCAGTGTGTCCAGGATTTCCACAATTGTAACAAGTGGGTTTAGTAGGTTTCTTACCTTGTGGAATTTTTTATACCTTAGGATTCTTAGATTCTTTCTTGACACTAGACTTGGATGATTTTTCTTTCTCAAATTTGTTGTCACCGGTAAATCCTAGGCTAGATGTATCTCTAGGTCACCTTTGGTTCTTTAGTTTCTCACAGATTTTCTGCATGATTTTTTCATATTGCTTAATTTTTTCATTTGTCTCTCTCTCAATCTTAAAGTCTTCTTTCAATCATTCACTCTCCTTTCTTAGTGATTCATTTTCAGCACACAGTTGAAATTTATCATCACTGGTGTCACTTAGTTATTCATTTAGTACATGGTTCTCATGTGTCAATCTTTGAAGTATAATGTCTTTCTCTCTAATAAGTTCTTCAACATTCTTCTTTATAGTTTTAGTAGTTCTCTTTGCATCCTCAACAGCCCTCATGCCTTCAATTACTTCACACATCCTTATAGCTTGACTTTCTTGTTCTACTTTTATCTTGGATGCTTCATCATTCAAGATCTTGTTCTTTTCCATCAAATTTTCTATAGCTACCCCAGCTTCCTCTAAGTTAACACTTCCTTCAGATAATTCATCAATGTTGTTTAGACTGTCTCTTAGTTATTCAGAAAATTATTTCTTTTTTTCCAGAGAAGCCTTAATCTTTTTCTTCAGTTCTTCAATCATCTCATTAGCTGCAACCAACTATCTTTCATACCTATAGCTTTTCATCTCCTTAGATCTGCTCCCCAAGTTGTTAAAATTTTCTTCTAGAGAGTCTGGGCTCTGATACCAATTGTTGGAAATAATAGTTACTGAGAGGGGGGGTTAATTAGTACTATTAAAACTATTAGAATAGGTAGAAACCTATTCTCCCAAGAACATCTGCATGCATAACCCTGTCACATGGAAGAAGCAAATAATAGAAGACAAGAAGAATCTATGGTGGCCAAAATACAGGAGACATCATATGCACAAGAAAACAATATATTAACAATATGTTTCAAAATGTTACAATGAGATGTGAAAACTCCTTATCAAAAATAAAGAGGTGAATCCTTATAAAAGGAATCACGAAACCCTAAAGGTGAAAAACACTAAAGAATAATAAGATGCCTAAGTTTAACTTAAGCGTAGAGTGTAATAGACTAATAATTAAAATAAATTAATTATTAGCTATAATATGACAACTCTAACACCCCCCTTAAGTGTAACTTAGGGAGAAGCTAAAAAACTAAAGACTGAAAGATGCATGTAAACAAAATGCATGAAAGGAACTATGGGTCACGACAACTAGGCCAGATCAGGTACCCAAGTACAAGAAATAAACTAGATGAAGGAAATCAAGCCTCCAATATAGGGAAAGTTCCAAAGAAAGGAACAAGAAAGAGAAAGAAGCATCTTCGAAGCATGAAGCTGTAAACACTGTCAGAAGTGACTGCTGGAACCTCCACTAAAATAGTGCATGACCAGGTAGAGAAGAAAAAGTCTGAAGAGCTGATCAATCGAAGAGGTGACCTCCAAAAGTAGGAATGAACGAGTGTCTATATAGGAGATGATCCATCTCACCAGAATGCATAGGTACCAAGCCACTGCATCTGCCTAGTACATAGGAACAAAAATAGAATATGTAGATCACTCAACCGAACCAAGGAAGCAATAGAACCAACAGGTGAACCCCCCCATAATGTTGAACAGGGAGAGGGGTGACAGGAACACTAAAATGCAATGCTAGAAACATCTACAGGAAGAAGAATTAGGAGCACCAACAGTGCAATAGAAGTACAAGCACAGGATAAAGGGCGGTGTCACTGACACACAGCATGGGCTAATGTCATGGAAGGTACACTCACTTGACAAAGGTAGATGAGCACAAAAGGCAAAACATCATAACCCCCCATGGCACTTTATAACTGAGTGCGAGTACAAACAAATATAAGGTGCTCAAAATACTATATATGCAAAAGTAGACACTTTATCTTAGTGTGTTTATAGAAAAGAAAATGCTACAGAAGAGAAGCATACAATGCTCAGAAGTCAAAAAGAAGAGTGAGCCAGAAGAACAGAAGAAGAGATCCCAGGACCTGTAGAACCCAAGTAATCCGCCAGAGTGCGAAAGAGAAAAACTCAGAGGAGAAAGAACCTAGAGAAGAATCTGAAAAAAAGACCCCTGCAACTAAAAAGCTCACTGAACCAGCTTTTCGACGATATCTGGTTTGCCAAAAATAGAGTCTGGATGAGCAAAATATGGCTCCCAAAAGGCAAAACCAAACATCGGACTTTGATAGAAAAAAAAAACTATCAAATGGAAAAACCCAAAACCCCAACCTCAATCATTGGAAAGAGCTCAGAAAGAGCTTTCTAACGATATAAAAAAGTCAGAAAAATACCTCTTTATGCTCCAAATAAAGCGAAAATAGTGAGGGAGGGTCAAAAAGCTCCAAAAATTTCTCAAAAATGGGTGCCAGTTTTCTAAAGGTGGTCAAATTTTATATCAAAATTCATCTGAATGATCCTCTGAATCCATTGGTGAGGCCAGTTTCAGCCCAAAATGTGTCCAATAAAAACTTTCCCCAGATCCAATAAAAAAACTCTTCAAAAACTTGAAACCCTAAACCTCAAAACCTACTTCAAAAACACCAGAACGGGCAGCAACAGGGGAGCTCTGATACCATGTTAGAATAGGTAGACACCTATTCTCCCAAGAACACCTACATGAATAACCCTGTCACATGAAAGAAGCAAAGAACAGAAGTAGAAAAATCTATGGAGGCCAAAAGACCAGAGACATCATATGTACATGAAATAATATATTATTAACAATATGTTTCAATCTGATACAATGCGATGTGAAAAACTCCTTATCAAAAACAAAGAGGTGAATCCTTATAAAAGGAATCACGAAACCCTAAAGGTGAAAAACCCTAAAGAATAATAGGATGCCTAAGTTTAACTTAAGCGTAGAGTGTAATAGACTAATAATTAAAATAAATTAATTATTAGCTATAATATGACAACTCTAACAAAAAAAATTATACTTCTACCCATACCTTTGAATAACAACCAATGAAACTTCCAAACTATGTAGCATAAAATTGTAAGTGTAAAGTAAAAGTACAATGAATGAAATAACAACACATGCACACTCATAACACGTAGATTTTTATCGTCAAAACCCTTGGTTAGGGGTAAAAACCATGGTGGGGATGACACCCACAATCTTTTCACTGTAGTAGAAAAGAGTGCTTTGTTAGGAGCTTACAATATGTCACTTTCTAGGTGACTCGCCCTATTAGGAGTGGCTGATACTTTTTCAGAAGTCTCTAAACTCCTATTACAAACTACCTTGATAAATGATTTCATCCCACTATTACAGTGTTCACCCTGTTAAGAGATTTACAAGAAAAAATTTTATTAGAGACTACCCTATTAAGGGATTTTAGATTGTTGAAACTATTAGGAATACAACAAATGAATTGACTTGTGAAATGCACTTCAGAATGCTAATCAGATCCTCTGATGCTCTATTCTATCTTTGAAATCTATTCTAAATCTTCTTTGTAATCGTTGTCCAAGATCTAACACTTCAACTATTTCTTCACAACATATCACAACAACCTTTTCTTTTTAATAACAACATATATTAATAGAAACTATCCTCTTATAGCCTTTTACCTTTGATTGAAAACCTAATTAAGGTTTTTGTTTCTCTACAAAATTTATTTGTCAATTACAACCAACTCATAGAAACATTACAATCTCACATCGTCACCCATAAAAACTTCAAGTTGTCCTCTCCAATGTGAAATAGTTCTTCAATATTATTGGTCCAAAAAGTGCCTTGAATTCATAGTTAGATTTGTACACAACTACCAAGAAATTGACTTACTCAACTCTTGAAACATTTTACTACATTTTTCATTCTGTCTAGATTCACTGAATCTTGCACCATCATAACTTCTTTATATAATCATTAAAACTATTTCTTAACCTTTAACTTTTACCTATTCAATAAACTAACCAGATGGTAGTATCTTCACTAATTTCCTTTACCGGTGTGACCTAAGTGACACGATCACAAATCTTAGTTCACCTGTAGTCTCTGAACTTTATAGTGTACTGATTGTATACTTGACTTCTTCAATTGATTTGACCTTCACTTGTTCACCTATTTGTTCGTTCACCTGTTCTACTTAACTTGTATTTACCAATTGGTTAAATTGTATACCGATTGGTATAACTTCATGTACTCACACAAAAATTTCTTACCTATGTACTAGATTTCCATAAATGACAACCATACCTTTATGTGATCATCATCAATGTTAGTTCTCATCATTCTGATATCATCAATCTTTGCCTATCTAGAGGCCTTACCATCAATATTCCTTAGCTCAATTAAAGACTTTAATCCCTCTTCTTTTCTAATTTAGCACAATTAGGAGAGGAGATGCCTTTATGATTTTTACCTAACCTCAGCTAAGTTTTACTTTCCATCGGATCCTCATCCACCTTAATATTATCTTCCCCTTCATCCTCTTTCTCCATATATTCAAGAATCTTAAGGATTAGTTCCTTGTTCTCAGTATGATCTATAGTTAAGTTTTAAACATTTAATCCCAAGAAATCATTAATGGCCTCAATCTCAAAAATCTCTTCAATAGTATCAATAGCTCCCCTATCTAGATTGTCATTTTTTCCTTCTACCCAAAGTAGATATTGGTCCAAAATCTCTTTCAGTCCTTCAACTTTCCAGTTTTTTCCCTCCAACCTCAAAATCTCCATTTCATCCTCTGATTGAAATTATTCCCCACAATTATCCATATTCTCTATATCTACCACAGTGGTAGTATCCAGCAACAAAACTGAACCTATAGTCTCTTCTTTAATATTTTCTAACTCCTAGATGACTACTCTACTCATATTCTTTGTTTGTCTCAAAATGTTTTCTAGGAAAGCTTTGTATTCCTTCACATCAATGTCTCTATCCATACCCAAGCCATTATCACCATTCACATCCTTACCTTTTCAATGAACTGTCTAAACCCCCACATCAAATAATTCATGTCTGGATGAGCCACCCGGAAAGGAACAAATTATCCTTGCTAAATCTTGTTCTTTCTATAGTTCTCCATCCTCTCATTCCTTAATCAAAGTGGACCTAATTAACTTCAATGAGGATTTTTACCTTGTCAATAGGAGTTTGAAATTCATCCTCATCCTCCACCAATTCCCCTTCTTCAAATTCGGTGTTAGGAATAGTGTTCTTAATATGTTAGTGAATTTGTTTTTCTCTAGTCAAGCATTTTTTATCTGCAGAGGCAAGAATTATGTCCCAATCTTCGGAATCATTGTTCATCCCAGTAGTGTCTAAACAATCCTTTTTATTAGCCTCTATAAGATCAGGGAAGAGTGGATTTACTAGCCTAGATGGTTCTATGCTAGGGGGAAGATTATAATCCCACCTATAATTTTCAATAATAAAACCCCCAGAATTATCATTAAATTTTATATTTATTTCTGGGTTGAGGGAATAAGGTAGAGACTACGTTACAGTATTTAGTGAGGGAACCTTTCCCTTAATTGGATTACTATAGAGTATTTGTGTGATGGTATATGTAGCTCCTCTTGCTTTAAGGATTAGGGTTTTAAGATGCATTACCAAAATTTTGATATTAACAACTATTTTAATATCAGATTTTTTAAGGAAATCATCTTCCAAATTCACAAAAGTTCCTAATTGATTACCAATATCTTTCAAAATTACACAGTGAGTTAATTCAATAGGGAAATTTGTTAGTTTAATCCATCTAGTGATTTTTATATTGCTAATTTTACAAGGATCAAAGTTAGGATACCAGTCTAGGATTAAATATTTTTGCCCTCTAAATTTCAGACATTTGCCTTCTAACAGATTGTTTTTAATAGAAGTATTAACACAATCAATAAATATGAAGCCCTCATTAAGGAAACTTAAAATTACTTCGCCCTTGTAGAAGTTCCTAAGCCAGTCTACAGTTGCTTCCATAGAGAAATCAAAACCCAACCATTTCACAAAGATGCCATGAGTTCTAAAATATTGTCACATGTCGTCAATATATGTATCATTCAATTTCATGGTTACAACATTCTCTTCAAAAAATTTATCAAAAGAGGAACACTGTGAAGGAAGCCTCAATTTAGGGTTTGAATTCATGATCGATTAAGGATTTGATAACAGGCGGCATTTATCTTTAAGGATAGGTTTTAGATAACCCTCTGCCCATTCCCTGAACTGGGTATGATTCCATGAAGCCTTAGGACCAAATTTGGCTATTCCATAATAACCCACATGACCAGATTTTCTAGAGCACTTTGATTTAACCATAACCCATTCTGGGTAAAGTGTCGATGGTGGAGGGGGAGTCCTACATCTTTGATTTGCCTCAGGGATTGAATAAATTTCATCAATATTTTTTTTCCATCAAAGAGCAACACTAAAATATTTTGGGTGGGAATAGAGGCCCCAGATATCTCTTAATTTGTACAAAAAAACAATAAATCCTCTCTAGGCATTCCGTATATACTCTTACCAAATAACGAATTTTGAATTCACAGTTTTGCATAGTCGAGGAGCAGAGCCAGTTTCACTTAGTGGGAGAGCAGAGCCATTTTTTTCATAGTTACATTAAAATTATATTATAATATATAATATTGATATTTAAAATATATCACATATTTATTTATTTATTTATTATATTTGTATATGTTATCTTTCTATAGGCTACTCTATAAAACATTCATCCATTTCATGCATCTCTCTCTCTCTCTCTCTCTCTCTCTCTCTCTCTCTCTCTCTCTTTCTCTCTGATGCAGGAGCATCCTGGGTGTAAGGGAAATCTTGCATCACCCAAAAATATGTGTTTTTCTATTCAATAAGGGCTATTTTGTACAAAGCTGCTATTTTTGGAAACTTACCATTTTTATTAAGTTGGTCGTTTGAACTCAGAATTTTCTAATTTTCCAGGTGAAGGTTCATCTTAGTCATATAAGAATGCCAGTTGAATTTCATTGCCAGATCATCTGTATTGGCAAAGTTATTAAGGATTTATTGTTGAGATTTTAGGGTGCAAAATATTTGAGCTCAATTTTCAGGACCTTAGATCCTTCGGATCAAGGTCGAACCCATGGCTGATTGGCACTTCGCTAATAAGGCACTGTAGATCGCGATCTCCCATTTTCAGAAAGTGGTTATAGTAGCCAAACGGAGCTATGGTTGAAAAGTTATGGCTTCTGGAAGTTGGGCTACCTAATCTCATGTTTTGTAAATATTTAAAGCCGACCTTTTTGTAATAAAAGTGAAAAATAATTAAATGCTAAGGGTAGTCGGCCTTAATGGCTAGATTTCTGGAACCTTCTCGGGCGGTGGAAATTGCCTATATAAAGAAGTCCTATACTGTTGTCTAGGGCAGTTCTGGGTAGATCTGGGTAAGAATTCGAGGCTTTGTCCTATAGAATATTGTAAAAGGAATTCCCATGTGGCTTTTGATATTGTAATTTTGAAGTTTTTAATCCCACATTTGTCGAGCCAATAAGAAGCCAATTTTCTCTTCTTTCAAATTTTTGTTGTTTCCCGTTGTTTCTGTCATGTACTTGTGGTATTAAGGGGAGTCCCCTTCATCAAGTGGTATCAGAGTGAGAAGTTCCTGAGTGTGTAAACAGATCACCGACTGTGAGGCAGTTTGCACCAGGACCGTGGTAAGGGTTTCAGCATGCATCATAAAAATGCCTCCATGAAGGGAATGTGGCGGAAGAGCAGGTGTTGTGACACCTGAGGTTAGAGAGATCCAGAGACAAGTGCGAGCATTGCAAGAAGAGATTCGCAAAGGAATGAATCTTAATGATAGAAACGAAAGTGAGGATGAAGCTGAAGAAGGAAATGATGATCAAGAAGAAGTTAAAGTTTTGAATCTAGAAGAAGAAAGGCTTTTCTGAGCCATTTCCAAGATTGGGAAAAGACCTAAGATTGAGGTTCCTA
>MU225201.1:1587697-1603293 GCA_018584345.1 Thuja plicata
AGTTATGGCTTCCGAAAGTTGGGCTACCTAATCTCATGTTTTGTAAATATTTAAAGCCGACCCTTTTGTAATAAAAGTGAAAAATAATTAAATGCTAAGGGTAGTCGGCCTTAATGGCTAGATTTTTAGAACCTTCTCGGATGGTGGAAATTGCCTATATAAAGAAGTCCTATACTGTTGTCTAGGGAAGTTCTGGGTAATAATTCAAGGCTTTGTCCTACAGAATATTGTAAAAGGAATGCCCATGTGGCTTTTGATATTGTAATTCTAAAGTTTTTAATCCCACATTTTTGGAGCCAATAAGAAGCCAATTTTTTCTTCTTGCAAATTTTTTTTGTTTCTCGTTGTTTCTGTCATGTCCTTGTGGTATTAAGGGGAGTCCCCTTCATCAAGTGGTATCAGAGCGAGAAGTTCGTGAGTGTGTAAACAGATCACCGACTGTGAGGCAGTTTGCACCGGGACCATGGCTAGGGTTTCAGCACATATCACAAAAATATTTCCACAAAGGCAACGTGGTGGAAGAGCTAACATTGTGACACTTGAGGTTAGAGAGCTCCAGAGACAAGTGCGAGCATTGAAAGAAGAGATTCACAGAGGAATGAATCTTAATGTTAGAAACAAAAGTGAGGATGAAGCCGAAGAAGGAAATGATGATCAAGAAGAAGTTGAAGTATTGAATCCAGAAGAAGAAAGGCTTTTCTGAGCCATTTCCAAGATTAGGAAAAGACCTAAGATTGAGGTTCCTACATTTTCAGGGAATCTTAACCCAGAGGAGTTGATTGACTAGATCAATGAATGTGAAGAATATTTTGAGTATGAAGATATTGAGGATCCTGATTGGGTCAAGTTTGCCAAGGCCAGACTGAAGGGTCATGCGAAGATTTGGTGGCAGGAGATCCAATTGGAGTGAAATCAAAGGGGAAAAAAAAATTATGAGATGGGATCAGATGGTGGATAAGTTGAAGCGACAGTTCATTCATGTTGATTATGAGCTTGACCTGCTGAAGAAAATGCAAAGTTTGAAGCAGGCAGGAAGATCTATTAAGGAGTATATAGAGCAGTTCTATCGAATCCTCATAGGAATAGGCCATGCAGAAGTTGATAAGGAAAAATTTGCATGTTACCTTAATGGGTTGAGGCCAAGCATTCAGAAGGAGTTGAATCTGGTTTGAATGAACAGTATTGAGGAGGCATATCAGTTTGCCCTTAAAGTAGAAGAAAAGTTGAATAAGAAGTTTGAGAGCAGGAAAAATGGAAGAGGTTGTGGTGGAAGATCTGGTGGATGGTCATATGGTGGCCGAAATGAAGATCCAAAAAAGAAAGATAAGGCCAATAACAGTCAAAATTAGCGAGGAAACAATTCCAATCATTTACAAGATCATAATAATAGAGATCAGAGAGGAAGAGGAAGAGGACAAGGGTCTGGAAGAGGAGGATTTCCTGGAACATGTTTTCACTGTGGAGAAGAAGGTCATAGGGTATTTGAATGTCCTCAGCGCAAAGGAAGAATAGAGAGGAGAGATGAAGGATAGGCCAGAGTTGCACATGTAGATGAAGATGCAAAATCATCACATTCTGAAGATGCTAAAAGAGGAGAAATGTTGATTAACAGAAGAGTCCTGCTGAGTGGTGAAAATGAACCTGAACAAAGGAGGAGCCTGTTTTGCATCAGGTGCAAGTGTGAGGGTAAGTGTTGTGATGTGATTATTGATAGTGGAAGCACTGACAATTTGGTGTTAGAAGAGATGGTGACAAAGTTGAAGCTCAAGAGATAGAAACACCCACATCCATGTCGGATTGCCTGTGTATAGGATGACCACAAGGTCATGGTCAATGAACAATGCCTCGTGGAGTTCAAGATTGGCAGATACTATGATGAGGTACTGTGTGATATCATATCTATGGATGTATATCATATGTTGTTGGGTAGACCATGGCAGTTTGATAGATGTGTTGTACATGATGGTCATGCGAATACCTATTCTGTGACAAAGGATGGAGTGCGACATAAGATAAAGTCATTGAATGACACAGAAGAAAAGGTATGTGGTAGTGCAAGAATAACTTTTGTTGATGGAAGAAAGTTCTTAGATGGTATGAGGCATGAGCATGTGTGTTTTCCTTTAATTCCAAAAGCTGGTAAAGAGGAAGTAGAAGATGTTCCTGTAGAAGTTGCAGATTTGTTGAATGAGTTTCAGGATATTGTATTCGATAATGTGCCTGATGGATTACCACCAGTTAGGAAGATCAGTCACCAGACGGACTTGATTCCAGGAGCGATTTTTCTGAATAAGGCAGCACACATAATGACACCTGCAAAAAGTGAGGAGTTGAATAGACAAGTACATGAGTTGTTGCAAAAAGGATTGATCTGTGAGAGTCTAATTCCCTGTGTTGTACTAGCGGTATTAGCACCAAAGAAGAATAGAGAGTGGAGGATGTGTACAGACTCCAGGGCAGTAAACAAGATCACAATCAAGTATAGGTTTCCATTGCCATGAATGGATGATATTATAGACTGTTTGAGTGGAGCTGTATTTTTCTCAAAGATAGATCTGAAGAGTGGATATCATCAGATTCAGATTAGAGAAAGAGATGAATAGAAGGCTGCCTACAAGACAAAGGAAGGATTGTACGAGTGGTTAGTCATGCCTTTTGGGCTAACCAATGCACTGAGCACTTTCATGTAGCTCATGAACAAGATTCTGAAAGAATTTTTGGGTAAGTTTGTCATTGTTTACCTAAATGATATTTTGATCTTTAGTAAGACATTGGAGGAGCATGTGATGCATATTCGTATGGTATTTGAGAAGTTGAGAGAAGAGAAATTGTTGATAAATTTGAAAAAGTGCAATTTTGTGAAGAAGGAGTTAGTGTATTTGGGATTTGTAGTTTCAACAGAAGGTCTAAAAATGGACTCAAAGAAGGTACAGGCTATCCTTGAATGGCCTACTCCAAGGAGTGCTACTCAGATAAGATCTTTTCATGGTCTAGCTAGTTTTTACAGAAAGTTTATCAGAAATTTCAGTAGTATTTGTTGACCCTTGACTAAAACAATGAGAGGGGATAGAAAAGAGTTTAAGTGGACTAATGGGGCAGAAAAGAGTTTTTAATTTCTTAAAGAAAAATTTAAAGAACAACCTGTTTTAGCACTCCTAGATTTTAATAAGGTGTTCCAAGTAGATTGTGATGCTAGTGGTACTGTAATAGGAGCTTTTGTGAGCCAAGAAGGTAAACCTATTGCTTATTTCAGTGTGAAGTTAAATGATGCCAAGAGAAAGTATTCTGTTTATGATTAGGAATTTTATGCTATAGTTCAGGCATTAAAGAAGTGGAGACATTATCTTCTTTCTAAGGAGTTTGTTTTGTATACTGATCATCAAGCTTTGCAATATTTGAATAGTCAAGGAAAGTTGAATCAAAGGCATTTGAAATGGGTTGAATTTTTGCAGAGTTATACATTTATTTTGAAACACAGGATTGGAAAGTCTAACAGGGTTGGAAATACCCTTAGTAGAAGCCAACTATTGCTGATAGAGATGCAGATTGAGGTGGACGGGTTCAATAAATTCAAGAATTTGTATCCAAAGGATCCTGATTTTGGTGAAACTTGGAAAGCTTGTACAGAACCTGTTACTATAAACAGGACAAAATGGTTGGATTTCTTCATCTAGGATGGTATGCTATTCAAAGGGAGTCAGTTGTACATTCTATGAAGTTCTATGAGGGATAATCTCATCAAGGAGAAGCATAGTAGAGGATTGGTTGGACATTTTGGTCATGATAAAACTCTTGCTTTGGTTAGTGAGAATTATTATTGGCCACAGTTGCAGCAAGAAGTGAAGAAGTTTGTACATAGTTGCAGAGTATGTCAAATGGCGAAAGGAGTGAAGCAGAATACAGGGTTGTATCAGCCATTACCTATACCAGAGAATCCTTGGGAGGATATCAGTATGGACTTTGTTCTTGGTTTACCAAGGACTCAGCGGGGACATGATTCAATCTTTGTGGTGGTTGATAGATTTTCGAAGATGGTACATTTCATTCCCTGCAAGAAGACTAATGATGTTGTTCATGTAGCAGAATTATTTTTCAGAGAAGTGGTGAGGCTACATGGTTTTCCAAAGACCATATTTTCAAATCGAGACACTAAGTTTGTTGGATATTTCTGGATTATGTTGTGGAAGAAGTTGAAGACAGATTTGAAGTTCAGTTTGTAACATCATCCACAGACTGATGGACAGACAGAGGTGGTGAATAGGAGTTTGGGGAATTTGCTGAGATGTTTGGTTAGAGATAAGCCAACAGGATTGGATTTGATTTTACCACAGGCAGAATTTGCATATAATAATTTTGTCAATAGGAGCACTTGTAAATCACCATTCCAAATTATATATGGAAGTAGTCCAAGAAACGCATCTGAATTGAGGAAGATAGATAAAGTAGAAATAAGTAGTGTTGAAGCTGAAGATTTTGCAGAACACCTGAAGAACATCCATGAGGAAGTGAGAAAGCACATTACCAAAATGAATGCACAGTATAAGGCCAAGGCAAATGAGAAAATGAGACATAAGGAATTTCAGGTTGGGGATGAAGTCATGGTTCATTTGCGGAAGGAGCGATTTCCAGTTGGTACATATAACAAGTTTAAAATGAAGAAGTTTGGACCATGTAAGATACTGAAGAAGCATGATTCAGGAAATGCATATGAGGTAGAATTGCCTAGTGATCTGAATATTTCACCAGTGTTTAACATTTTAGATTTGACAGAGTATCATGAAGGAGGTGTTGAAGATGAGATTACAGTGGCACAGTCAAGTATTCCAGCAAGTAGTTCAGATACCAAGGAGATTGAAGACATACTGGACAGTCGTGTCGGTAGAAGCACAAGAAACATGACATATGAAGAATATCTGGTCAAGTGGAAAGGACACCCTATTGAAGATTCATCATGGCTGACAAGGGAGGACGTTAACCGTCTTGGTTTTCCTCTGCACACCTTAGTCGTGACAGGGTCACTTCTCAAATTATCCTGGGTGTCTGATGCAGGAGCATCCTGGGTGTAAGGGCAATCTTGCATCACTCAAAAATATGTGTTTTTCTATTCAATAAGGGCTATTTTGTACAAAGTTTCTATTTTTAGAAACTTACCATTTTTAGTAAGTTGGTCGTTTGAACTCAGAATGTTCTAATGTTTCAGGTGAAGGTTCATCTTAGTCATATAAGAATGTCAGTTGAATTTTATTTCCAGATCATCTGTATTAGCGAAGTTATTAAGGATTTACTGTTGAGATTTTAGGGTGCAAAATCTTTGAGCTATATTTTCAGGACATTAGAGGCTCTGGATCAAGGTCGAACCCCAAGCTGACTGGCGCTTTGCAAGTCAAACACTCTAGATCACGATCTCCCCTTTCCAAAAAGTGGTTATAATAGCCAAAAGGAGCTACGGTTCAAAAGTTATGGCTTCCGGAAGTTGGGCTACTTAATTTCATGTTTTGTAAATATTTAATGTCGACCCTTTTGTAATAAAAGTGAAAAATAATTAAATGCTAAGGGTAGTCAACCTTAATGGCTAGATTTCTAGAACCTTGTCGGGCGGTGAAAATTGCCTATATAAAGAAGGCCCGTAGTGTTGTTTAGGGCAGTTCTGGGTAGATCTGGGTAATAATTCGAGGCTTTGTCCAACAGAATATTGTAAAGGGAATGCCCATGTGGCTTTTGATATTGTAATTTTTAAGTTTGTAATCCCACATTTGTGGAGCCAATAAAAAGCCAATTTTCTGTTCTTGCAAATTTTTATTGTTTCTCTTTGTTTCTGTCGTGTACTTGTGGTATTAAGGGGAGTCCCCTTCATCAAGTGGTATCAGAGCGAGAAGTTCCTAAGTGTGTAAATAGATCGTTGACTGTGAGGCAGTTTGCACTAGGACCGTGGTTAGGGTTTCAGCATGCATCACGAAAATGCCTCCACAAAGGGAATGTGGCAAAAGAGCTGGCGTTGTGACACCTGAGGTTAGAGAGCTCCAGAGACAAGTGCGAGTATTGCAAGGAGAGATTCACAGAGGAATGAATCTTAATGTTAGAAACGAAAGTGAGGATGAAGCCGAAGAAGGAAATGATGATCAAGAAGAAGTTGAAGTTTTAAATCTAGAAGAAGAAAGGCTTTTCTGAGCCATTTCCAAGATTGGGAAAAGACCTAAGATTGAGGCTCCTACATTTTCAGGGAATCTTAACCAAGAGGAGTTGATTGACTGGATCAATGAATGTGAAGAATATTTTGAGTATGAAGATATTGAGGATCTTGATCGGGTCAAGTTTGGGAAGGTCAGACTGAAGGGTCATGCGAAGATCTGGTGGCAAGAGATCCAATTGGAGCGAAATCAAAGGGGAAAGGACAAAATCATGAGATGGGTAGGATGGTGGATAAGTTGAAGTGACAATTCATTCCTGTTGATTATGAGCTTGACCTACTGAAGAAAATGCAAAGTTTGAAGCAAGCAGGAAGATCTGTTTAGGAGTATACAGAGGAGTTCTATCGAATCCTCATTAGAACAGGCCATGCAGAAGCTGATAAGGAGAAATTTGCCCGTTAACTTAATGGGTTGAGGCCAAAAATCCAGGAGGAGTTGAATCTAGTTTGAATGAACAATATTGAGGAGGCATACCAGTTTTCCCTGAAAGTGGAAGAAAAGTTGAACAAGAAGTTCGAGAGTAGGCAAAATGCAAGAGGTCGTGGTGGAAGATCTGGTGGATAGTCATATGGTGGCCGAAATGAAGATCCAAATAAGAAGGATGAGGCCAGTAATAGTAAGAGTCTGTAAGGAAACAATTCCAATCATTTCCAAGATCAGAATAATAGAGATCAGAGAGTAAGAGGAAGAGGACAAGGGTCTGGAAGAGGAGGCTTCCGTGGAACATTTTTTCACTGTGGAGAAGAAGGTCATAGGGAATTTGAATGTCATTAGTGCCAAGGAAGAATAGACATGAAAAATGAAGGTCAGGCCAGAGTTGCACATGTAGATGAAGATGCCAGATCATCACATTCTAAAGATGCTGAAAGAGGAGAAACGCTAATTAACAGAAGAGTCCTGCTGAGTGGTGAGAATGAACCTGAACAAAGGAGGAGTCTATTTCGCACCACGTGCAACTGTGAGGGTAAGTGTTGTGATGTGATTATTGACAATGGAAGCACTGACAATTTGGTGTCAGAAGAGATGGTGACAAAGTTGAAGCTCAAGAGACAGAAACACCCACATCCATATTGGATTGCCTGGGTACAGGATGACCACAAGGTCATGGTCAATGAACAATGCCTCATGGAGTTCAAGATTGGCGGATACCATGATAAGGTACTATGTGATATCATATCTATGGATCTATCTCATATGTTGTTGAGTAGACCATGGCAGTTTGATAGATATGTTGTACATGATGGTCATGCGAATACCTATTCTGTGACAAAGGATGGAGTGCGACATAAGCTAAAGCCATTGAATGACATAGAAGAAAATGTATGTGGTAGTGCAAGAATAACTTTTGTTGATGGAAGAAAGTTCTTAGATGGTATGAGGCATGAGCATGTGTGTTTTGCTTTAATTCTAAAAGCTGGTAAGAGGAATCAGAAGATGTTCCTGTAGAAGTTACAGATTTGTTGAATGAGTTTCAGGATATTGTATTCAATAATATGCCTGATGGATTACCACCAGTCAGGAAGCTTAGTCATCAGATGGACTTGATTCCAGGAGTGAGTTTGCCGAATAAGGTAGCACACAAAATGACACCTATAGAATGTGAGGAGTTTAATAGAAAAGTACATGAGTTGTTGCAGAAAGGATTGATCTGTGAGAGTCTAAGTCCCTGTATTGTACCAGCGGTATTATCACCAAAGAAGAATGGAGAGTGGAGGATGTGTAAAGACTATAGGGCAATAAAGAAGATCACAATCAAGTACAGGTTTCCATTGCCATGAATAGATGATATTATAGACTGTTTGAGTGGAGCTGTGTATTTCTCAAAGATAGATCTGAAGAGTGGATATCATCAGATTCGGATCAAAGAAGGAGAAGAATGGAAGACTACCTCCAAGACAAAGGAAGGATTGTACGAGTGGTTAGTCATGCCTTTTGGGCTAACCAATGCACTGAGAACTTTCATGCGGCTCATGAACGAGGTTCTGAAAGAATTTCTGGGTAAGTTTGTTATTGTTTACCTAGAAGATATTTTTATCTTTAGTAAGACATTGGACGAGAATGTGATGCATATTCGTATGGTATTTGAGAAGCTGAGAGAAGAGAAATTGTTGATAAATTTGAACAAGTGCAGTTTTGTGAAGAAGGAGTTAGTGTATTTGGGATTTGTAGTTTCAGCAGAAGGTCTAAAAATGGACCCAGAGAAGGTATAGGCTATCCTTGAATGTTCTACTCCAAGGAGTGCTACTGAGGTAAGATCTTTTCATGGTCTAGCTAGCTTTTATAGAAAGTTTATCAGAAATTTCAGCAGTATTTGTGGACCCTTGACTGAAATAATGAGAGGGGATAGAAAAGAGTTTAAGTGGACTAAAAGGGCAGAAAAGAGTTTTCAATTGTCGAAACAAAAAGTTAAAGAACAACCTGTTTTAACACTCCCAGATTTTAATAAAGTGTTTCAATTAGATTGTGATGCTTGTGGTACTACAATAAGAGCTGTTATGAGCCAAGAAGGTAAACCTGTTGCTTATTTCAGTGAGAAGTTAAATGATGCCAAGAGAAAGTATTATTAAAGAAGTGGAGACATTATCTACTTCCTAAGGAGTTTGTTTTGTATACTGATCATCAAGCTTTGAAATATTTGAATAGCCAAGGAAAGTTGAATCAAAGGCATTTGAAATGGGTTGAATTTTTGTAGAGTTATACATTTGTTTTGAAACACAGGAGTGGAAAGTCTAACAGGGTTGCAGATGTCCTTAGCAGAAGGCAACTATTGCTGACAGAGATGCAGATTGAGGTGGTTGGGTTCAATGAACTCAAGAATTTGTATCCAAAGGATCCTGATTTTGGTGAAGCTTGGAAGGCTTCTATAGAACCTGTTACTATAGACAGGGCAAAATGGTTGGATTTCATCATCCAGGATGGTATGCTATTTAAAGGGAGTCAGTTGTGCATTCCACAAAGTTCTATGAGGGAGAATCTCATCAAGGAGAAGCATAGCGGAGGATTGGCTGGACATTTTGGTCATGATAAAACTCTTGCATTGGTTAGTGAGAATTATTATTGGCCACAGTTGTAGCAAGATGTGAAGAAGTTTGTACAGAGTTGCAGAGTATGTCAAATGGCGAAAGGAGTGAAGCAGAATACAAGGTTTTATCAGCCATTACCTATACCAGAGAATCCTTGGGAGGATATCAGTATGGACATTGTTCTTGGTTTACCAAGGACTCAGCGGGGACATGATTCAATCTTTGTGGTGTTTAATAGAATTTAGAAGATGGCACAGTTCATTCTGTGCAATAAGACTAATGATGTTGTTCATGTAGCAGAATTATTTTTTAGAGAAGTGGTGAGGCTACATGGTTTGCCAAAGACCATAGTTTCAGATTGAGACACTAAGTTTGTTGGATATTTATGGCATACGTTGTGGAAGAAGTTGAAGACAGATTTCAAGTTCAGTTTGTCACATCATCCAAAGACTGATGGACAGATACAGGTGGTGAATAGGAGTTTGGGGAATTTGCTAAGATATTTGGTTGGAGATAAGCCAACAGGATGCGATTTTATTTTACCACAGGCAGAATTTGAATATAATAATTCTGTCAATAGGAGCACTTGTAAATCACCATTCCAGATTGTATATGGAAGTAGTCCAAGAAACACATCTGAATTGAGGAAGATAGATAAAGGAGAAATAAGTAGTGCTGAAGTTGAAGATTTTGCAGAACACTTGAAGAACATCTATGAGGAAGTGAGGAAGCACATTACCCAAATGAATGCATAGTATAAAGCTAAGGCAGATGAGAAAAGGAGACATAAGGAATTACAGGTTGGGGATGAAGTCATGGTTCATTTGCGGAAGGAGCGATTTCTAGTTGGTACATATAACAAGTTGAAAATGAAGAAGTTTGGACCATGTAAGATACTGAAGAAGCATGATTTAGGAAATGCATATGAGGTAGAATTGCGTAGTAAGCTGAATATTTAACTAGTGTTTAACATTTTAGATTTGACAGAGTATCATGAAGGAGGTGTTGAAGATGAGATTACAGCAGCACAGTGGAGTATTCCAGCAAGTAGTTAAGATACTAAGGAGATTAAAGACATATTGGACAGTCGTGTTGGTAGAAGCACAAGAAATAGGACATATGAAGAATATCTAGTCAAGTGGAAAGGACAACCTGTTGAAGATTCATCATGGCTGACAAGGGAGGAGGTTAACTGTCTTGGTTTTCCTCTGCATACCTAAGTCGTGACAGGGTCACTTCTCAAATGACCCTTGGTGTCTGATGCAGGAGCATCCTAGGTGTAAGGGAAATCTTGCATCACCCAAAAATATGTGTTTTTCTATTCAATAAGGGCTATTTTGTACAAAGTTTCTATTTTTGGAAACTTACCATTTTTAGTAAGTTGGTCGTTTGAACTCAGAATGTTCTAATTTTTCAGCTGAACATTCATCTTAGTCATATAAGAATGCCAGTTGAATTTTATTGCCAGATCATCTGTATTGGCAAAGTTATTAAGGATTTACTGTTGAGATTTTAGGGTGCAAAATCTTTGAACTCAATTTTTAGGACCTTAGAGGCTCTGGATCGAGGTCGAACCACCATTTGATAGTCGCTTTGCAAGCGAAACACTGTAGATCACGATCTTCCCTTTCTGGAAAGTGGTTATAATAGCCAAATGGAGCTATGATTCAAAATTTATGGCTTCCAAAAGTTGGGCTACATAATCTCATGTTTTGTAAATATTTAATGCCGACCCTTTTGTAATAAAAGTGAAAAATAATTAAATGCTAAGGGTAGTCAACCTTAATTGCTAGATTTTTGAAACCTTCTCGGGCGGTGGAAATTGCCTATATAAAGAAAGCTCGTAGTGTTGTCTAGGGCAGTTCTGGGTAGATCTGGGTAATAATTCAAGGATTTGTCCTAGAGAATATTGTAAAGGGAATGCCCATGTGGCTTTTGATATTGTAATTCTAAAGTTTGTAATCCCACATTTGTGGAGCCAATAAGAAGCCAATTTTCTGTTCTAGAAAATTTCTATTGTTTCTCTTTGTTTCTGTCGTGTACTTGTGGTATTAAGGGGACTCCCCTTCATCAAGTGGTATCAGAGCGAGAAGTTCCTGAGTGTGTAAACATATCGCTGACTATGAGGCAGTTTGCACTAGGACCGTGATTGGGGTTTCAACACGCATCGCGAAAATGCCTCCATGAAGGGAATGTGGCTAAAGAGCTGGCATTGTGACACCTAAGATTAGATAGCTCCAGAGAAAAGTGTGAGCATTTCAAGAAGAGATTCACAGAGGAATGAATCTTAATGTTAGAAACAAAAGTGAGGATGAAGCCAAAGAAGAAAATGATGATCAAGAAGAAGTTGAAGTTTTGAATCCAGAAGAAGAAAGGCTTTTCCGAGCCATTTCCAAGATTGGGAAAAGACCTAAGATTGAGGTTCTTACATTTTCGGGGAATCTTAACCCAGAGGAGTTGATTGACTGGATCAATGAATGTGAAGAATATTTCAAGATTGAAGATATTGAGGATCCTGATCGGGTCAAGTTTGCGAAGGCCAGAGTAAAGGGTCATGCGAAGATCTGGTGGTAGGAGATCCAATTGGAGTGAAATGAAAGGGGAAAGGACAAAATTATGAGATGGGTCAGATGGTGGATAAGTTGAAGCGACAGTTCTTTCCTGTGGATTATGAGCTTGACCTGCTGAAGAAAATGCAAAGTTTGAAGCAAATAGGAAGATCTAATCAGGAGTATACAGAGGAGTTCTATCGAATCCTCATCAGAATAGGCCATGCAGAAGCTGATAAGAAGAAAGTTTCCCATTACCTTAAAGGGTTGAGGCCAAGCATTCAGGAGGAGTTGAATCTGGTTCGAATGAACAGTATTGTGGAGGCATACCAGTTTGCCCTAAAAGTAGAAGAAAAATTGAACAAGAAGTTTGAGAGCAGGCAAAATGGAAGAGGTCGTGGTGGAAGATCTGGTGGACGGTCATATGGTGGCTGAAATGAAGATCCAAATAAGAAGGATGAGGCCAGTAATAGTCAGAATCAGCGAGGAAACAATTCCAGTCATTTCAAAGATCATAATAATATAGATCAGAGAGGAAGAGGAAGAGGACAAGGGTTTAGAAGAGGAAGCTTCTGTGGAACATTATTTCACTGTGGAGAAAAAGGTCATAGGTCATTTGAATGTCCTCAGTGCCAAGGAATAATAGACAGGAAAAATGAAAGCCAGGATAGAGTTGCACATGTAGATGAAGATGTCAGATCATCACATTCTGAATATGCTAAAAGAGGAGAAACATTGATTAACAGAAGAGTCCTGCTGAGTGGTGAGAATTAACCTGAACAAAGGAGGAGCCTGTTTCGCACCGGGTGCAAGTGTGAGGGTAAGTGTTGTGATGTGATTGTTGATAGTGGAAGAACTGAAAATTTGGTGTCAGAAGAGATGGTGACAAAGTTGAAGCTCAAGAGACAGAAACACCCACATCGATATCGGATTGCCTAGGTACAGGATGACCACAAGGTCATGGTCAATGAACAATGCCTTGTGGAGTTCAAGATTGGCAGATACCATGATAAGGTACTGTGTGATATCATATCTATTGATGTATATCATATGTTGTTGAGTAGACCATGGCAGTTTGACAGATGTGTTGTACATGATGGTCGTGCGAATACCTATTCCATGACAAAGGATGGAGTGCGACATAAGCTAAAGCCATTGAATGACACAGAAGAAAAGGTATGTTGTAGTGCAAGAATAACTTTTGTTGATGGAAGAAAGTTCTTAGATGGTATGAGGCATGAGCATGTGTGTTTTTCTTTAATTCCAAAAGCTGGTAAAGAGGAATTAGAAGATGTTCCTATAGAAGTTGCAGATTTGTTGAATGAGTTTCAGGATATTGTATTCGATAATGTGCTCGATAGATTACCACCAGTCAGAAAGATCAATCATCAGATGGACTTGATTCCAAGAGCGAGTTTGCCAAATAAGGTAGCACAAAGAATGACACCTGCAGAACGTGAGGAGTTGAACAGACAAGTACATGAGTTGTTGCAGAAAGGATTGATCCATGAGAGTCTAAGTCCCTGTGTTGTGCTAGCGGTATTAGCGCCAAAGAAGAATGGAGAGTTGAGGATGTGTACAGACTCCAGGGCAATAAACAAGATCACAATCAAGTACAGGTTTCCATTGCCATGAATGGATGATATTATGGACTATTTGAGTTGAGCTGTGTATTTCTCAAAGATAGATTTGAAGAGTGGATATCATCAGATTCAGATCAGAGAAGGAGATGAATGGAAGACTGCCTTCAAGACAAAGGAATGATTGTACGAGTGGTTATTCATGCCTTTTGGGCTAACCAATGCACTAAGCACTTTCATGCAGCTCATGAACGAGGTTCTGAAAGAATTTCTGGGTAAGTTTGTCATTGTTTACCTAGATGATATTTTGATCTTTAGTAAAACATTGGAGGAGCATGTGATGCATATTCGTATGGTATTTGAGAAGCTGAGAGAAGAGAAATTGTTGATAAATTTGAAGAAGTGCAATTTTGTGAAAAATGAGTTAGTGTATTTGAGATTTGTAGTTTCAGCAGAAGGTCTAAAAATGGACCCAGAGAAGCTACAGGCTATCCTTAAATGGCCTACTCCAAGGAGTGCTAATGAGGTAAGATCTTTTCATGGTCTAGCTAGCTTTTACAAAAAGTTTATCAGAAATTTCAGAAGTATTTGTGGACCCTTGACTGAAACAATGAGAGGGGATAGAAAAGAGTTTAAGTGGACTAATGGGTTTGAAAAGAGTTTTCAATTATTGAAACAAAAGTTATAGAACAACCTATTTTAGCACTCCCAGATTTTAATAAGGTGTTTCAAGTAGATTGTGATGCTTGTGGTACTGCAATAGGAGCTGTTATGAGCCAAGAAGGTAAACCTGTTGCTTATTTCAGTGAGAAGTTAAATGATACCAAGAGAAAGTATTCTGTTTATGATCAGGAATTTTATGCTATAGTTTAGGCATTAAAGAAGTGGAGACATTATCTGCTTCCTAAGGAGTTTTCTTTGTATACTGATCATCAAGCTTTGCAATATTTGAATAGTCAAGGAAAGTTGAAGCAAAGGCATTTGAAATGGTTTGAATTTTTGCAGAGTTATACATTTATTTTGAAACACAAGAGTGGAAAGTCTAACAGGGTTACAGATGCCCTTAGCAGAAGGAAACTATTGCTGACAGAGATGCAGATTGAGGAGGTTGGATTCAATGAACTCAAGAATTTGTATCCAAAGGATCCTGATTTTGGTGAAGCTTGGAAAGATTGTACAGAACCTGTTACTATAGACAGGACAAAATGGATGGATTTCATCGTCCAGGATGGTATGCTATTCAAAGGGAGTCAGTTGTGCATTCCACGAAGTTCTATGAGGGAGAATCTCATCAAGGAGAAGCATAGCGGATGATTGGCTGGACATTTTGGTCGTGATAAAACTCTTGCTTTGGTTAGTGAGAATTATTATTGGCCATAGTTGCAGCAAGATGTGAAGAAGTTTGTACAGAGTTGCAGAGTATGTCAAATGGTGAAAGGAGTGAAGCAGAATATAGGTTTGTATCAGCCATTACCTATACCAGAGAATCCTTGGGAGGATATCAGTATGGACTTTGTTCTTGGTTTACCAAGGACTCAGCGGGGACATGATTCAATCTTTGTGGTGGTTGATAGATTTTTGAAGATGGCACATTTCATTCCCTGCAAGAAGACTAATGATGTTGTTCATGTAGCATTATTATTTTTCAGAGAAGTGGTGAGGTTACATGGTTTGCCAAAGACCATAGTTTCAGATCGAGACACTAAGTTTGTTAGATATTTCTGGCGTACATTGTGGAAGAAATTGAAGACAGATTTGAAGTTCAGTTTGTCACATCATCCACAGACTGATGGACAGATAGAGGTGGTGAATAGGAGTTTGGAGAATATGCTGAGATGTTTGGTTGGAGATAAGCCAATAGAATGGGATTTTATTTTACCACAGGCAGAATTTGCATACAATAATTCTGTCAACAGGAGCATTGGTAAATCACCATTCCAGATTGTATATGGAAGTAGTCCAAGAAATGTATCTGAATTGAGGAAGATAGATAAAGGAGAAATAAGTAGTGTTGAAGCTGAGGATTTTGCAGAATACTTGAAGAACATCCGTGAGGAAGTGAGGAAGCACATTACCAAAATGAATGCACAGTATAAGGCTAAGGCAGATGAGAAAAGGAGACATAAGGTATTTCAGGTTGGGGATGAAGTCATGGTTCATTTGCGGAAGGAGCGATTTCCAGTTGGTACATATAACAAGTTGAAAATGAAGAAGTTTGGACCATGTAAGATACTGAAGAAGCATGATTCAGGAAAT
>MU225201.1:1603457-1617488 GCA_018584345.1 Thuja plicata
GACATATGAAGAATATCTAGTCAAGTGGAAAGGATGACCTATTGAAGATTCATCATGGCTGACAAGGGAGGAGGTTAACCGTCTTGGTTTTCCTCTGCACACCTGAGTCGTGACAGGGTCACTTCTCCAATTACCCCGAGTGTCTGATGCAGGAGCATCTTGGGTGTAAGGGCAATCTTGCATCACCCAAAAATATGTGTTTTTCTATTCAATAAGGGCTATTTTGTACAAAGTTGCTATTTTTGGAAACTTACCATTTTTAGTAAGTTGGTCATTTGAACTCAGAATGTTCTAATTTTCCAGGTGAAGGTTTATCTTAGTCATATAAGAATGCCAGTTGAATTTCATTGCCAGATCATCTGTATTGGCGAAGTTATTAAGGATTTAAGGTTGATATTTTAGGGTGCAAAATCTTTGAGCTCAATTTTCAGGACCTTAGAGGCTCCGGATCAAGGTCAAACCCACGACTGATTGGTGCTTTGCTAGTTAGGCACTGTATATCGTGATCTCCCCTTTCCGGAAAGTGGTTATAATAGTCAAACAGAGCTACGGTTCAAAAGTTATGGCTTCCGGAAGTTGGGCTACCTAATCTCATGTTTTGTAAATATTTAAAGCCGACCCTTTTGTAATAAAAGTGAAAAATAATTAAATGCTAAGGGTAGTCGGCCTTAATGGCTAGATTTCTGGAACCTTCTCGGGGGGTGGAAATTGCCTATATAAGGAAGGCCCGTAGTGTTGTATAGGGCAGTTCTGGGTAGATCTGGGTAATAATTCGAGGCTTTGTCCTACAGAATATTGTAAAGGGAATGCCCATGTAGCTTTTGATATTGTAATTCTGAAGTTTGTAATCCCACATTTGTGGAGCCAATAAGAAGCCAATTTTCTGTTCTTGCAAATTTCTGTTGTTTCTCTTTGTTTCTGTCATGTACTTGTGGTATTAAGGGGAGTCCTCTCTCTCTCTCTCTCTCTATATATATATATAGAGAGAGAGAGGGGGGAGATGTGTATGTATACATGTATTTAGATATATGTATATGTGTGTATATATATGTATATATAAATTTCTATACACACACACACACACATATATATACATACACACATACACACACATGTGTGTGTATTTGTGTGTGTGCACATGTACATATGTGTACATATATACATACATACATACATACATAAATACATACATACATACATATATGTGTGTGTGTGCATATATCTAGATATATGTACACACACAAATATGTGTGTGTGTGTACATGAATATATGTATATGTGTGTGTGTGTGTGTACATATATATATGTATGTATATTGATCGATGAGCTTAGATATTTCTAGCTCGGCTCGAGTCTTGGGGAGGTAAAAAATGTGACCTCATTTACAATCAACACATTCAACTTAGAAGCCACTCACCCAACTTATATCAACTTAGAAATCAAAATGGAAGTCCAAGAGCCACCATTTGTAATTCCTACACTAAAGGAAACTTTAGATCTCTATCTTGAGAACCTTATGGCCTTGCCATCATAGCACGACCCCATTGATGTAATATAATATATTATTTTATATTGTACATATATTGTTAAAAAATAATTGTAGGAAATGATTAACTATTTTGTAGTGTAGCATAAAAAAAAGAACACACACACACACAAAATGTTTTTTTTTTTTATAATAAATGGACATGCAAACATAAGAAAGTAAAGATGAAAACCTTAAAATAATCAAAATGTGAAAAAATTATATGCTTAGACAGCTAAGAGAAAGATTAACATCATCATGGAAATTTTTTAAATATGCATTGAATCACATGAAAACTTAATGAAGTGTGTGACAAAATATGTGTGAAAATTTCTACCCTATAAAAAATGTCTTTGGCATGAAATGGTTCTCTTAGCCTTTTAGTTGGATGCCCAACGAAATACATCCATAGGGTTGGTATTTCCCAAGGAAAAAAAATGGTGAGCACAAAATAAAAATGTGTTTTCATTTTGAGCAGTTTCATTTGGCACTATCCAAATTTGGTGAGTTCCAAATAGTACTAGCGCTAAATGGTTTGCATTGGATCAACTCNACTCTCTCTCTCTCTCTCTCTCTCTCTCTCTCTCTCTCTCTCTCTCTCTCTCTGTGTGTGTGTGTGTGTGTGTGTGTGTGTGTGTGTGTGTGTGTGTGTGTTCTTTAGTGCATCCCCTTCTCCTTCGCCTCTCTAGTTTATTGAAACCTCTCCTCTACTTTATATGGTATATATTTTAGGTCATATAAGTTTTTTATGGTAAATGTTTTAGGGAATATGGTGTAGAATATAACATTTAGGGTTGAGGATATTGGTAAAGGGATTAGGGGACAATATTGATGGTACAGGGTTTAGAGTACATAGGGATTAGGGTATTTCACATTCCAATAGATACTTCACTCTATTTGTCCCTCTCCTTCTTCATCTCTTCTCTCTCTAACCTTTATCTCCCATCTTTGTTTCTCTCCCTACATATATTCATATGTCCCTCTCTATCTCCCCTNCTCCCTCCTTACCCCCATCTTTCTCTCTCTCCCCCTCTCTCACTCTCTATTATTATCTCTCTATCTGTTATTCTTTCTCTCCATTGTCTAGATCTTCACCTCTCCCTCCCTCTTATGCTTCTCCCTTCCTCATTCTCCACATTTCTACCTATGTGTTCATGTCTCATTCCCAACCTTTCTTAATCCCACTCTATGTATCTCACCTCTCTCTCCATTTAAGTTTCTCACCTTTATTTCATCCTCTGGGTCTCTCACCTACCTATCTAGCCCCCTCTCTAGATTGTTACCTTCCTTTCTTCCCTTATCCCCTATCTCTCTCCCCCTCCCTCCTTTGATGTAGAATCTTTTAGTGGCTTTTTGAGATTGTAGTATTTTTCTTGAGATTTTAATAATTTATTTAGATGTTCTCAAAATAAATTAGAAAGTATTGATATTTAGTGGCTTTATGAGTTTTTAGTGTTTTTTTAATATTCTAATGACTTCTTTTCATTGTTATTCCTTCAACCTCCTTGCAATTGAAAGAATTGTAGCTGAAATGTTGAAAGAATTTTTTGTTGTTATCATAGAAAAATTACTTGATGGTCTCTCACTAAAGAGGCACAGTCAACATCATATTAATCTTATTCCATGAGTGATTCTTCCTAATAAAACAACTTATAGAATGAGTCCAACACAAAATACAAAATTGAATAAATAAGTGACAGAACTTATAAGGTTTGGTGTGAAAGAGCATGAACCCCTATGTTGTACTAAAATTATTGACCCCAAAGAAGGATGACAGATGGAGTATGTGCACATATAGTAGATAAATCAATAGGATCACCATCAGGATTGCTTTCCATACCTCGTCTAGATGGCATGATAGATGTTCTTATAGGAGCAACATATTTTAACCATGATTGATCTATAGATTGGGTACCACTAGATTGTATCCAAGAAGGGGATGAATGGAAAACAAATTTCAAAACTAGAGATGTCTTGTATTAGTGGATTTTTATGCCATTTGGTTTATAAAATGCTCCTAGTACCTTTATAAGGCTAATGAATATCGTATTGTGTTTGTACATTGGTAAGTTTGTAGCATTTTATTTTGATGATATATTGATTTTTAGTAAAGGAAAAGAAGAACATCTGTAGCACTTCAAGATCATATCAGGGATGTTGAGGACAAAGAAACTCTCTATCAACTTGAAGAAGTATAGGTTCTTGAAAAAGAGCCTATTTTTTTTGGGATTTGTCATTTCAGTAGATGGTGTCAAATGGATGCAAAGAAGGTTAGAGTCATTCTTGAATGACCTAGTCCACATAGCATAACAAAGGTGAGAAGTTTCTATGGGTTGGCTACTTTCTATAGAAAGTTCAATCAAAATTTTAGTAGCATTATAGCACCCATAACAAATTGCACTAAAGGTAGGGAATTTTTGTAGACTAAAGAAGCTAAGGAAAGTTTCTAGTATCTAAAGAAGAAGGTCAATGGAGCTCCTATATTGGCATTACCAAATTTTGATAAAGTGTTTGAGGTGGAGTGTGACACTTCACATGTGGGTATTGCTGTACTTAGTCAAGAACGTAAGACCATTGCCTTTTTTAGTGAAAAGTTGAATGATGTGTGAAATAATTATTCAACTTATGATATAGAGTTCTATGCAATTGTACAAGATTTGAGACATTGGAAACATTACCTAGTGCTCAAGGATTTTGTGTTGTTTATAGATTGTATTTCTTTAAAATATTTGAACACACAAAAGAAATTGAATAGTAGACATGCAAAATGGGTCTCTTTTCTATAGGTCTATACTTTTGTTTTAAAATATAATCAGGGAAGAAAAACCAATTTGTGATGCCTTAAGAAGGTGTGTAGTGCTTTTAACCACCATGGAATCTAAAGTAATTGGTTTTGATGCAATCAAAGATTAATATGTGTTTGACCGTAATTTTTGGAAAGTTGTGGACCAATTGAAAAATCTATCACTTGGGCAAATGGAGAATATTCAAGGTGAGTATCTTATGCAAGATGACTATCTATTTAAAGGAAAACAATTATGCATTCCTATTGGCTCTACGCGAGAAAATATTATCAAGGAGTTTCATTAAAATTGTATCACTAGACGTTTTAGAAAAGATAAGACAATAGCCTTAATAGAAGATAAGTACTACTGGCCAAAGATGAAACAAGACATAACTAGGTATGCGGAGAGGCATAGAAATTTTCAAGTAGCTAAAGGACACTCACAAAATATCAAGTTGTATATGTCATTTCTCGTACCCATAGTACCATTGACATATCTGAGCATGGATTTTGTATTAGGGTTACCAAACACACAATGAGGTAATGATTTCATCTTTTTGTTGTTAATAGGTTCTCAAAGATGACTCATTTTATTGCTTGCAATAAAAATAGTGATGTTACATGGGTGGAAAAATTGTTAGACTACATGGTGTTCCAAAAACTATCACCTCTGATCAAGATACTAAATTCCTAAGTCATTTCTAGAGGACTTAATGGAATAATATGGGGAAAAAGTTACAGTTTAGTAGTGCCTATCATCCTCAAATAGATGGACAAACGTAGGTGGTCAACCAGAGTTTGGCTAATCTAGTAAGATGTATTATTGGAGAGAAGCTGAAATAGTGGGATTTGGCATTACCTAGGCAAATATTTCCTATAAAAGTTTAGTGAATAGGTAAATTATCATTTCAAGTTTTTAATGGAAAGAATCCTAAGGGTTTTCTAGATTTGTTACAACTACCACTGGGCAATAGAATCAGTGATGAAGGAGAAGCATTTGTAGAATACCTTCGCTAGTTGTATGAAGACGTAAGATAGAAGTTACAAGACAGTAATGAGAGGTACAAAGCTTCAATTGATGTTGGTCGATGACATCAAGTATTTAGTATAGGTGATCTGATGATGTTCTATCTACAGAAGGAGATGTTTCCTATATAGGGACATATCACAAATTGAAATATAAGAAAATTGGTCCATGCAAATCTCTCAAGAGAATCAATGACAATGCTTATGAGGTAGATTTACCCACTGGTCTTGATATTTCCCCTATGTTTAATGTCTCTAATTTATATAATTTCCATGGTGAAGATCAAGCTACTGATAGTGAAGATTAAATGAATTGGTAGCATACCCTTCCCAACAAGAAAAAGGAAAAGATTGTAGAGGTTTTAGATAAGAAGATTGTTCATACTCGTCGAGGTGAATACAATAGATATTTGGTCAGTGGGAAGGATTAGCACCAGAAGACAACACATGGATTGCAAAGTGGGAATTGAAGAAGTTGGATCAACCTAAATGGAAACAGTTTGAGGATAGGAACTTGTAGGAGCTACGTTCTTTTCAACCAGAGGAAAATGATGCATGGAAATTTTACGGTCATAACTTTTGACTTGGTTGTCCATTTGGGATAAAATTTTACAAGCAGATGTGTCTTCCAAAGTTCATGAAAATGCCTCAAATCCATTCCATTGGATTGAATCTCTACATATTTCTAGGGTCAAATTCCACCATATAAGACCTCAACATTAACTTTTACTATTTTTTCGTGATTTTCCAATTTTTATTTTTTCAGTAGCTTTATTTTTATGCATGTAGTTGCTTAGCGAGTTGATGGTGATCTCATCCGAGTTAACACTAAATAATTGGAGATTTTTGTAACTTTTGGAGTAGTTTAGAAATTACAAAAAATGGCAAAAGATAGATTTTATGAAAATTTGCCAAAAAAGGCTATTTTTAGATGGTATTTAAATTAGTGTTTTTTCTCACTGTAGGAGCATAATAGTATTGGAGAATAATGAAGCAATATTGACTTCTGAATAAAATCATGTTTTTGACTTTCATTCATGATTACTGTTAAGGGTTAAAAATTTGGTTACATCATTAGATTTTTGGGAGAATTCTAAAGGAGATATAAGGATTCATTTTTTCCATTGTAAGGAGGTTGGAGGAAGAATAATGAAAAAAAGTCATTAGAATCTTAAATAAAACACTAAAATCTCAAAAAGTCACTAAATCTCAAAACTTCCTAATTTATTTTGAGAACATCTAAAAAAGTTGTAAAAAACTTTAAAAAAATACTAAAATCTCAAAAAACCACTAAAAGCTCCTACATCATCCTTACCCCCATATGTCTCCTCCTTCCCTACTCACTCTTATTCTCTCTCAACATTATCTATGTCACAATTTCTTTGTTGCTTAGGTGTTGATTCTATTGCAAATTTTAAGGCATTATTGCCACTTCCCTATCTATGCATAAACAAGAAAACAAAGCTTAAAGAAAGAATTAAGGCATATTTTTTCATAACATTTAAATATATATTAAATTGTGTTATATCGTGGAGTTCAATTTCTCTCATAAATAAATGAAATAATGAAATAATATTAAATGTGGTATTAACAATTATTTATAAATATAGTAGTCTATTAACGATGTTAATTTTTTAATAATTCAATACATGAACATTTCCTTAAAGATTTGTACCCTTCAAAATATTATTTGAAGTATATTTTATTATCATCATAACCATTGCACCTCTTTTCAATGCAAATGCTAGTGAAAATTTAAATCCAACACATGACTCATGACCTTCCTAATATGTTTTAACTCAGAAAAAATAAAAATAACTCCATTTCTTAATACAAAATTTTAAGTAGAAACGATTCTATCATATGAGTTTCTATATAGAGAGAGAAGGAATCCACATAACCATAATTTCCACCCTTCAAAAGCCTTGTCTTTTCCACAAGCATGGTTTCCTACGAAAACAAGTTAGGGAATTAAAAGGTGCCATCAACCCATTTGATGTGCAATTCAAGTTGACCATACTCCACTTCCTGAAGATTTAAACACACTTCCTGCACCATATGTGGTCCGTCTACGCACCTAATACACCAAGAATCTTGCTTATTCTCCCTTTTCAAAGATAGTGGTGGGCTTGTCTTTAGCTTCCTCGCAACCTTTAGCATCCTTGCAACACTTGCAAGATTTCCTAGGTCTACTTCACCTTTTCCCATCGGGTCGTCTCTGCTGAACCAATCCTTGTCAAACACTTCCTGTATCATAACCAAAACTATAAGCACTAATGGGTTGGTGTTAATTCTATTATTACTTATGACAAAATTAAGAGAAAAAAAAAGCAGACACTTGCCACTTTGAGTACAAGGGGTTGTGATTGTGGTACAAACAAGGTCAAATCCTCATTCCAAACTGGATTCAAGTTCTTTCTTATAACCCGAGTCTTCACTTTCTACAAAGAATAGATTTCATATTATGAGTTTGTATATATATTATATAGATTTAAAGTTCAATTTTGGTTGAAAGGATCATGTACAAAAGCAACTCAATTCCAAAGTCACCCAAAAAGTGATGGCCTTAAAAGATGACAAGTCTATCTAAGAGATCACAACACATCTTTGACTTTATTATTTTTATTTAATAATTAAATTGAAAATAAGAATACAATTGTTTTCTTACTCACACATACATATGGCCAAACCCTAGAAAGAAGTGAGAGAGAATGAGAGTACCTGATGGCCGAGTATGACGACAACGTAAGGATCGCTAGTACCTCGCAAATCACGAACTGCCAAATCGGTTTCCTTTATAATACGGAGCTTAAGAATAGCATCATCTTCCATTTTTTAATGAGATACGCAGGTCTTATAAAACTGACTTCTGCGACATGTGTAGATTCATGAAAACAATCAAAGATGCATAGTTTTTAGTATTTAATTAAAGTTGGCAAATATATTTGAAGTATACATTATAATTATATGGATCAATTCTGAAGTATAAAATAATAATAAAAATAGAATGAATAAAAAAACTTGTGCTGTTATTAAATATGTAACATTGGAGTTCTGGTCTTACGTCAGGATTATAATTCAATCAACAATATTGAAATCTTATTAGCTAAAATTTCTTTTCATATTTGTAATTTACATTCATTCAGAAATTTAGATCATAGCAACATAAAACATTCATATTAATATAAAATATTATTTTAAATAATAACATAAAATTTCAAAAATATATATATATATATTACTCTTTAACAAATCAGAATAACAATTTTACACTTCAATTTTTTTTTAAAGTAAATAATTATTTTATTTTTTATTAACCAAAACTTATTCTAACTTTGATCTAAAAATAGTTAATTTAAAAAAAAAACTAAAAATTTGAAAACAATCTTAAATCAATTTCACAAATTCCGTAACTAGTTGAAAAGCTGATTTAAGATGCATCATTTTACAGTTAAATGTATTAGTTGAATTCATATTAGCAGAAATATTAAATTTAGAGAAATTTAATAAATAAAAGAAAGAATTTATCTGAACCTGAAATATAAAAGCTCTGAAAATCTCCTTCAAAATCTTGGGCTAGAAATCTGCTTTTCACAATTCGCAAACTCCTATCGACAATCTCATGTTCGTGCAAACGCGAACGAAAACACAGACAAACGTTTTAATGTCCAAAAAATTGCCGAAATCATAGAAAAAATGTTCGAACTCGGCGATCAATCAGTCCAGACTCCACAGGTGATTACTTATCTGTGATTGATTTTCCGTGTAAAAATCAATGGGAAAACTATGATTTTGCAAGGGAAAAAATGGCCCTAGCAATAATCAAGCAAATAAAAATTCTCATTGACGTTGGTGAGAAAAAAAGTACTTTATCTGTTCATTCCTTGTCATTTAAGTTTGTTTAGGCCTTTAAACTTTTTCTTTAATTTGTAAGATTCGTACGCATGGTATGATTTCTGTTTGCATCCTTGTCCTTCTAAGAAAGTCATTTCATTTTATTAAATTATAATTATTTTTGTTTCTATATTATATTATAGTTATAAGTTTATGATTTCCTTTTATTTATATATTTCTAAGGAAGTCCTTGTCCTTCCATGGCGCATAAAGCCCCCATTAATCAGAAGCTGATGGATGGTGAGGAAGTTGAATCCTAGATGGGCAGTTGTTGGAATTTTGAAATTTTGTAAAAGCTGGTGGATGATGAGGAGTAGATGGCTAGTTGTTGGAATTTTGACATTTTGTAAAGTTTTAAATTTTTGAGTTTTTTTTTTTTTTCGGAATAATGATATATTTTGGATTTATCAAAAAAAAATTATAACAAAGTCATTAATAAGTTATTAATTTATATCAAAAAAAATCTTATTTTTATAATGATAGGAAACTCTATTCTTTTACTTACCCAATTCAAAATGGTATAAAATAAGATTGGGAGTGAAAAATTATGAAAAGTCAACACTATCCACACATTCATTGAATATTACATTTACCAAAAGTCTCATAATATTGAGGTGTATGAATCTATAAAAACAAGAACTAATAATCTCTAATTATTAAACTCACATTACTTAGAATATCACAAAATGTTTGATTCAACCTCTCTTTTTTATCTAATTGTAAATGTCATATGCTAAGATTGATCAAATATAACATTCACTATGCATGTCCATTTAATCCTAATTATCCAAACCATCATCAAGCTCTACTTGAAAGCCATTCACATGTCAATCAAATTAGTGTCAATATCTAATAATATCCATTATAAACGAAATGCATTATAATCTTAATTAATATCTAGAGTAAGTATGATTCAAACAATAAAATTAAGCACCACTAAGCATCACAAATGAATTATGGTCATTTAACTTAGTCAAATACATGTGGACTTAAGGTCCAAATACTTATAAAAATAAGTAGGCCTTTGGAAAAATATTTTATCTTTCTTATATATATGAAACATATATGAATTACCATGAACATCAAGAGAGTGGCACACAACTAATTCATCAATAAAATGTTAACTTATACTAAACTTCTACTTCATTTGCTGGTGATAGGAAATTCTATTCATATTTTTAATTGGGATTTCAATATACTTTTAAACCTAACAACCAACAATGCTATTAACCAGTTTACATTCTTAAGACAATTTAAGTTAATTAATCACACTACCTTTATACATAGTCAAAAAGACAAATCGGTATAGTCTATGATATAAGCATCTAAATGAAATTAATGTGCCACATCAACCCATTTGATGTGCAGTTCCAGCTCACCAGACTCCACATTCTGAAGCTTCAAACACACTTCCTGCACCATATGCCCATCCACACACTTAATACAAGAAGAACCATCCTTATTCTTCATTGTCAAAGCTGGTGATGGTGATGGGGTTGTCTTTAGCATCTTTGCAGCACTTGCAAGATCACTCAAATCCACTTCACCATTACCCATCTTGTCGTCTCTGCTCGTCCTGTCCTTGTCAAATACTTCCTGTACCACAACTCAAAACCATAAGCTCTAATGGGCTTCTTATAGGGCATTATCTTATAACTATGAGCACTAATGGGCTAAATTTTATACTTAAAACAAAGCCAAAGGGCTTAAAAGGCAGAGACTTGCCAGTTTGAGAACAAGGGGAATAGATTGTGTGACATATAAGGACAACTCCTCATTCCAAACAGGATTCAGGTTCCTCTTTATAAAACTGGTATTCACTTTCTGCAGCACAGAACAGATTCCATTAAAAAAATCCATTGTGAATATGTATACATAAATCCATCTGGTGGAATTTCAGTTGGAGAATAAGCTAGGTACTTTACAAATCCACATCAATCCCAAATTCAAAAGCACCTGACAAAATTGGTGGCCCTAAAGCTTTCTATGAAGTACAGAGCCAACTTAATTTCAATGGCATGTAGAACCCGTGGGGTAAAGAAACGGTACAATTGTACCAAAAATAGGTGTGTTTGAAACAGTAGATTTGTACGAAAATCCTGGAAACAAGTGATGGAAAATAAGGTACCTGATGGCCAAATCTGACGACAACATAAGGATCACTGGTCCACAAATCACGAACAACTAAATTGGTTCCTTTTATGATACGAAGCTTCAGAACAGCCACAGCATCCTCCATTTGGTACGGAGATCTGATTTCGATACAAATTATCGATCTCTGCAATTAGTGTAGATTAATAAGAACAGTTAATGATATTCAATAAATGCAAAAGAAAAATGGCAACAATTAGCTGTCAAGAATTTACAAGCTATCAAAACAGCCAAGTAATAAGACTCGACAATTTGACACAAACATCCAACAACTCAACCAGATTCAAGGCCGATATTCATTGAACTCAATAGAATGCAAGGTAAGATTATCTGTTTTTTTTACGGTGAACGATGCACAGTTTTTAATAGTTGAGCTGGAAAATACAGCAGAAGATTTTCCTTTCAAATTAGGATTTAATCTCAAAAAATTAAAATCTTAAAATTTGGGAAAAAAAAACAATTAAATTTTTTCGTTTGAAAGAAAAAAAATTGAACAAAAATATTTTTCATTAATTTTTGAATTGTCCATTACATTGGGCAATGTAATCAATTTTGACATAGATTTCTGTAGGTTCTAATGATGAAGTTCAAGAGGCATACTCTTTCCTGATTTCAGCAAGACATTGAGATCAATTTTGACTTTCTTCACCATAATAAAATCTTCCTTTTCAAAAATGGACTCTTCACATTTATCATCCATTTACAATCAGAAGTTGGGTTTAGCTGATATGAAATCTTTAAATCAATTCACATATATCAGATCAATTTTGACTTTCTTCAATATATTAAAATCTTTTTCCCCCAAAATGAACTCTTCACATTTATCATCCATTCACATTCAGAATTTGCATTCAGCTGATATAAAAATTTTCAATCAATTTACAAATAAATTTCAATTTCTAATCATAAAATACTAAGTCAAAATTCCAATTAAAAAAGCAATTTAATCATTAATTATATATATATATATTTCTTCAAAAGTCAAACAGTAATAGTTTCTATCAAAATATGAAAGATAGTTCAATTTTATAAAATTATTATTTTAAAAATCAGAAATCAATTTACAGTTGCATATGAATTAAAAATATATATAAATTCTGAAGCTGATTTAAGATCTAAATGTTATTTGGAAATTTTATTTAACAGATTTAAATTTCCAAATTAATTCTGAAGCTGATTTATTGTCTTGCTCTCTTTTTAATGATTGGTCATGAAATTTGATCAACATAGATGATTTAAACTTACACAGCTCATACCAGAAGATGCACAACAACAAATATTATAATTGTAGAAATCACATGTTTGCAATTTATTTAACAGCTGAATGTAGAAACTGAAAAAATAATTAGAAAATTTTGTTTCGAAATCTTATTTAACAGTTCAATTCGCAGTAGTAAAAATATAAAATTTTATAAAATAAAAGCAGCAACTTATAAAAAAATTTATAAAATAAAAGATCTGAACCTGAGAGCTAACGATTTGATTTAAAAACCTCTGAAGATCTCTCAACTTTTTGGGATGCATTATTGGGTAACTTCCAATCAAGTATTTAGGCGTTCCCTTACTCTCTGGGGTTTCATTATATAGATATAGGGAAGATATAAGCAACAGGATCATATTAAAAGTAGAAAATCGGAAAAACAAGTGCCTGACACAAGTAGGACGAATGTTTATGATTAAAACAGTTCTTTCAGCAATACTAATTTATTCAGTGTCTTGTTTCAAAAACCGAATACAGTAATTAATACAATGGAAGGCTTTATCAGGAAAGGATTTGGACTAGAAAATCTGCTCTACAAACCCTGCTCGGCAATTTCTGTAAAATGTAAATGCTAACGAAAACAAAGACAAAAGATTTAATGCTAAAAAAATTTGCCCGAAATCATTAAAAAAACGTTCAAAATCAGCGAATATCAGTCAAGCTCTCGATTTATCGTGATTAACTTTTCTGGAAAAGAAATTTCTGGATTAAAAGAACAGTCCGTACCTATTCTTCGCAAAAAATAGTGATTTTGCCGGGAAAAAATCGCCTTAGACACGCCTTTAACGATTTACCGCGAGGTCTTAGACCATTTTTATCAAATAATCAACTCGCAGACTGAAACAGAACAGATTTATAGACCAAAAACGTAATGTTAGAAAAGGGCAAAAGAGATTACACAGACGAAAACAACTCGGAAATATTTTTGAGATTGAAAAAGTTAAAGAAAATACCACATAAGATCGATCTTTCCATTTCATATGACCCGCTCAGTCGGCTATTTGTAGGCTTAGAAATGGTTGAAATTCATCTGACATTTCACACTGGGCAAGACGCAAAGCTTCTTCTGCAACCTTTGACCAGGCACTCGATGGGCCACCGAATCTCGGAACGTGGGATTTGAGCACTATGGGTAGATATTATAAATGCTTTTTAAATTAAGTTTTGATTATTTTTAATATATATTTTGTTTAATTCATGAATGCTTAGGGGAGGTTCTAACTAGGAGTAGTTAGGCCCCGTTTGTTTGGCGGAATTGGAAATGAGTCAAAACCTTATTATCACAAAATCAGGTTTTGAAATCCCGGTTTTGCATCTTGGGGAATTGGAATTTGACTCAAAACCTTATTATCGCAAAACCAGGGTATGATTTCTAATTCCACCTATTTA
>MU225201.1:1637429-1656681 GCA_018584345.1 Thuja plicata
TAAGTTTAAATATTTGAATTTAAACTATAGGAAATTGAGTTTAATTAATTAATTTAATGATAATTAATCAATTAAAGCTATTTAATTAAATAAAATTAATTATTTAATTAATTTTGGGAATTTGATTTAGATGATTTGGGGAATGAATTTAGAGGAAAATAGATGATTAATTAATGATTAAAAAACCATTAATTAATAGATGAAAATTAGTGTTTTTAATGTAAAGTTGCAAGCCTGTCCATTTTAGGGTGCCTACAACGGTCACATAAAAGTTTATATTGGCACATCAATCTAGGTAACAAATTTTTGTCGATCTAGATAACTGACATAAGGCAAGGTTGATAATAGGGACAAAAGCTCTCCCAACTACCAAACCAGCTTGCCAACACAATGTGGAAGCAAAAACAAACACAGTGAGAGAAGAAACAACAGAGATCCCTTATCATTAATTGATCAAACTCATTACATGTCAGGCTGTAAGGCATTCCCAAATTTTAGCCATATACATTCAATGAATTACAATTTATTCTTCATACATGCGAGGTCACAGACCTGCTTACAGATAATCCGATCTCCAATCCTATTCTAAAACTAGTACCCATTCTAACTAAGAATATAGAAACAAATATATACAAGAGTCCACCAAGAGAGGTCAACACACAAATCCATAAGTGAGACCCAGATTTAGGTCCACACAAATCCCAATGAGAGACCCCAAATCAATTAAGCCATGGAAATTAATTGAAGAAGTCGGCCACCAGATCCAACTCCAGAATAAACATCTTGGGCAAAGGTTGACCAACCAATAGAGTGACTCAGGCAAAGAACACCTCGAGCAACAGGAAAACAAACCTAAGCATCAGAAGAGAAACCTGAGCAACAAAAAATAAACAAGCTTTTCCAAGCGATAGAACCTAAGCAATAGAAACAAGTATGCCCGAGTGATAGAACCCAAGCAATAGAATTAAGCATGCCTAAGCGACAAACCCAAGAAAAAAATTATTTCCCGAGCAGCCTCCAAACAAACTAAAGAACAAAACAAACATCTTTTTGGTTGAGCAGGATTGCCAAGGACCCAAGATGCTCCTGCATCAGAAGCCTGGGATTAATAGAAATGATTCCCCGAATCATGTATCAGGTCTAACCTGAAATGAATCCAACTTAGATTGAGAAATCCAAGATGAGTCCTCAATCAATCTGTTCTTCCACTTTACCAAATATTCCATGTATTCCTTTCCTCTTGTACTTCTGCCAATTCTCTGTTTTAGAATTTGTTCAATTTCCTTTGTCTGATTCTTAGGATAATCACTTGGCATTGTTACTTCTTCATCAGGTTCATGATATTCATACAAGTCTAAAATATTGAATATAGGTGATATATCCATGTCATCAAGTAGTTCAAATTCATAAGCATTTCCACTGTCAAATCTTCTCAGTATTTTGCAAGGACCAAATTTCTTCATCTTCAATTTTCCATATGTTCCAATAGGAAATCTGCCTTTCTTCAAATGAACCATTATAGCATCACCAACTTCAAATGTTTTATGTCTTCTTGATCTATCTGCACTATCTTTGTATTTCTGATTAATTTTCTCCAGCTTCTTTTTTACATCTTCATGCAATGTCTTCATGAACTCAACAAATTATTCTGCTTCAGCACTTCTTTTCTCTTCTCCAACAATATCTCTCAAATATGATATACCTCTCGGTTGTGTTCCATAAAAAATATCAAAAGGTGTCTTTCTAGTACTTATATTCACTGAACTAGTGTATGAAAATGCCAACATCAAATCCCAATTACTTGGTGTGTCTCCAACTAAGCATCTCAACAAGTTACCCAAACTTTGGTTTACAACCTCTGTTTGTCCATTAGCCTGTGGATGAAATGTAGAAATAAACTTAAACTCAGTGTCCAACTTCTTCCAAAGTGTTCTCCAAAAAAAGCTTACAAACTTACTGTCTCAGTCAGAGATGATACTCCTTGGTAATCCATGCAATCTGACAATTTCCATAAAGAAAAGATCTGCTATATGTATTGCATCTGATGTTTTCTTACATGGTATGAAATGTGTCATTTTAGAAAATCTATCCACAACAACAAATATGGAATCATTACCTCTTGCTGCCCTAGGAAAGCCAAGAGAAAAATCCATGTTGATGTCATTCCAAGGTTTCTCAAGAATAGTAATTGGTGTATACAAATTAGTATTTTGACTCACTCCTTTTGCAACTTAACAAACTCCACAATTTTTCACAAATTTCTAAACATCCTTATACAACTGAGGCCAAAAATACCTAAGGAAACTCAATGTTTTATCAATACGAAAATGTCTAGCCAATCCACTACTATGTTTCTCCTTAATCAAATTAGTTCTCATTGAACATCTCGGTATGCACAACTGAATACCTTTGAACAACATATCTTCCTGAATGAATTAGTCTTCATAATTACTTGATTGATTTGAATTAGGTTCTCTGCACACTCTCCATTGCTCAGAAAAATTAGGATCACTTTCATACAAATTCTTCATGTCATCAAAACCAAGAACTTCAATTCTCATTTCAGTCAACAAAGATCTTCTTCTACTCAATGCATCAGCAACTTGGTTAGACACTCCACTTTTATGTTTAATCACAAATGTGAAACTCTGCAAATACTTTACCCATTTCATATGTCTCTAATTCAACTTATTCTGACTACCCAAATGTTGTAAATCCTTATGATCGGTATACAACACAAATTCATTTGGCATCAAATAATATCTCCATTTCTTCATATCTTGCACAATAGCATAGAACTCTTGATCATAGACAAAATAGTTCCTCTTAGCATCATTCAAATTTTCACTAATGAAAGCTCTTAACAGGTTTACCTTCTTGAGTCAACACAGCTCCAATTGCACTTCCACTTGCATCACATTCAAATTGAGATACCTTATTGAAATCAGGTAATGCTAACATAGGTAATTCAACAATCTTCAGATTCAAAGTCTCAAAAGTCTTATTAGCTCCATGTGTCCATTTGAATTCTCTTTTGTCTCATCTCATTGTCTCAATCATAGCATTACAAATAGAACTGAAGTTTCTGCTAAACTTCCTGTAAAAACTTGGAAATCCATGAAATGATCTTACCTCAGTGACATTTTCAGGTGTAGGCCAACTAAGTATAGCTTCAATCTTCTCTAGATCCATCTTCAATCCATCATCTGAAATTATAAAACCCAAATACACAAGTTCTTCTTTCATGAAGGAACACTTCTTCAGATTTATTAGCAACTTTTCCTCTTTCAATCTCTGCAACACTTTCTTTATATGTATCAAATACTCTTCTCTAGTCTTACTGAATATCAGAATATCATCCAAGTATACAATCACACATTTATTCAAGAATTTCTTCAAAATTTCATTCATTAACCTCATAAATGTACTCGATGCATTACTTAAACCAAAAGGCATAACCAACCACTCATACAAACCTTCCTTTGTATTTAAAAAAGTCTTCCATTCATCACCTTCTTTGATTCTGATTTGATGATATCCACTTTTCAAATCAGTTTAAGTAAAATATCTTGCTCCACTCAAACAATCAATTATGTCATCCATTCTTGGTATAGGAAACCTATACTTCACTGTGATTTTAATAATTTCTCTAGAATCAATGCACATTCACCATTCTCCATTCTTCTTAGGTGCCAATAAAGCAGGTACTACACATGGACTCAAACTCTCTCAGATCAAACCTTTGTTCAACAATTCATGAACTTGTCGGTTAAGCTCTTCATTCTTTGTTGGTGTTAACCTATGTAGTGATTTGTTTGGTAAACTAGATCCAGTTATCAGATCCATACAATGATTGATGTCTCTCATTGGTGGCAAACCATCAGGCACATTATCTAAAATTATCTCCTTGTAGTCAGCGAGCAAATTCTCAACTTCTGCAGGAATGTCATCTTCTAGATTCTTACTTGTTTTGTTAGGAATCAAAGCATAATAGATATCATTTCTTTTCAAATCCTTAACAAACTATCTACCTTCCATCAGACAAACTTTCACAGATGTACATATCTCACCAAAAGATTCTTCAACCAAAGGTAACAAAACTTGCTTCTTACCATCAACCCAAGTAGAATATCTATTCAATCTTCCATCATGTATAGCATGTCTATCATATTGCCAAGGTCTACCCAACAAAATGTGACAACAATCCATCAGCATAATATCACACAACACCTTACCATAGTATTTTCCAATTTTTTAGATTCACAAAACAATGTTCACTCACCATTAATGTATTCTCATCCTTGATCCATGAGATCTAATAGGGTTGTGGATGTTTCATCCTCTCCAACTGCAACTTTGTAACCATTTCCTCAGATGCTAGATTCTCTGAGCTTCCACTATCAACAATTACCTTCCAAACTTTATCTACAACTCTACATCTAGTCTTGAACAAAATTTTCTTGACAAGATCTTGCTTATCCTTCTCACTCCATAGTATCCTTCGGATCATGAGATTTCCTTCCTTCTCAGCTTCATTTGGTGACTCCTCCTGCACCAATGCATTTCTGCTACTACTACCTTTCTTTCTTGCATGTGTACACTCAAAGGATTTATGTCCTTATTCACCACAATTGCAACAAGTTACTTGGAATCCCTTTCTTCTATAACCACCTCTGGAGTAATTGCCTCTTCCTTGGTATAAACTTCCACCTTTCCATTCAGTCTTTCCTTTGTCTTGAGACGTGTCTGAAATTGACTTGTCTAGTTCAGATCTACTATTTTCACCATGAGATCTACCTCTTCCTCTAAGGAATCTATGGTGTAGGAGCACACCTAACTCAAACCCCTAGCTCTTTATTTCTGGCATGTACTAACTCTAGGCAAGTCAAGAGAGTTTGTGTGGACCTTAGAAGGTCATTTATTTTTCTCTAAGATGGATATGACTAGGTCAATCCATGTCTAGATGGGTTTCTTAGTTGGTTTCTTTTAGTTTTGTGTGTGGGGTAGTTTGTAAGCCCCTAGAAATCCAACCAAGGCATCAAGAACCTTGGATAAGCTACTTGGTATCACTGGCACTCGGCCAACACTGTCAGCCATCTCAGCCAACACTGTTAGATAGCTCGGCCATCACTAGTAGCTCAGCCAACATTGTCAGCCATCTCGGCCAACACTAGCAGCTCGGCCAACACTGTCAGCCAGCTTGGCCAACACTGGCAGCTTGTTTTACGTTATTGCTGCTTGGAAAATTCAGTCGTAACAACCCATGAAAAGAAGATCTTGTCTTTTATGGATAGTATGGTTAGTTATAAAGGTTCCTGAAGAGATGCTTGCAAATATGTGGGTAGCTAGGGATGTTTCCAATAGGAGGATGGTTATTAATAACATCCCAAGCCTTCATTTTAGAGATCTAGAGAGTAGAGATTGAAGAAGAGGAGAAGCTACATGAAAGCTAGAGATTTACAGATTATTGTATTGTTTTTTTTGTTTCCAGTAATGAGAAGTTGCAGACTGTGTGTTTAGTGGATATCAAGTTTCTTTGTGGTTCCTTTTGCATGCAAGTAGATTAGTTACTTTATTATATGTTTTGCAAGTTATTAGTTCTTCACCCATTCTGGGTTGTAAACAGTAATGGCCCCTCAAGATTCCTAAATCCATGGTGAGAATCATGTGTTGGAATGGAACTCAAGAGGAGCCCTTGTACATAGTTTCCTTTTTGTTTTTTGTCGAAGAAGTAACAACAAAGAGTCTAGAGATCTTACCCTAGGCGATCTTGGAAATAGTCCGGCTAGGGAAGAAAATGAAAACAATGTTCAGAATACATTGAATAAGCAAGTATAATGAATCTATTTGTGTAGGTTCAGCAAGAAGAAGATGAAAAGCATTTTTATGGGGACTGAGTCTTGAAGAGGAGGTAAAGTTGAGAGTGACTTACCTCATTTTAGGTTTGTGAACACCCTAAGAGATCTAGGAGAAAGATCTCATAACATAACCAAGCTAGTTCTATAGCAGCAACAAGACTTTTGTCCACATCAATCTACCACCTCTACCTTTGTCTTTGTTCATATCTTATGTTCAACTTTTCCTTATCTTTTAGGAAAAATTGATATACCTCCTCAATGCTTTCCATCTTGACCCAACTAATCTCATCTTGTATGGAACTTCTCAATCCATTCAGGTATCTTGCTACTCTTTCCACCTCATCTTGAATATGTCCAGATCTGATGTCCAATCTGTAGAATACCTTAGTGTAGTCTTTTACTGATCTGTCTTTCTACTTCAAACTTTACAATTTCCTAATTAGGTTAATCTGGTAATCACAAGGTAGAAGTTTGCCTTTTAGTTTGTTTACCATCTTATTCCATACCTTGATTTTGTCTTTACCTTTCCTTTTCTGATCCAATTGCAAATGTTCCCACCATAGGGATGCATGTCCTTTCAACTTAGTGCTTGCAATCTTCACCTTCTTATCCTTTTCTACATTCTCATATTCAAAACACTTTTCCATCTCAGTTATCCAGTCAATCAATTCATCAGAATCCAATTTTCCACTATACTCAGGAGGATTAAACTAAGGCGTGAACTTCAAACTTGTCAAAGCTTGCAGGAATCTCTCTTCTTCCTGATTCATCACAGGCACAGGTGCAAATTCACCTTGAACCTCTTCCAATTCATCATCACTAAAATTTTCAAGATGTCTTCCTCTGTGTCGGGCTGTCTCAACAACTTCCAATCTAGCAGCCATCTGTCTAAGCATATCAGCTAGACTTGGATCTGCATTTCATCTCCCACAAACCATCTTGAATCCCTCTAAAATTTTAGGTTAGATCAAAATCTACTACCCCACAACAATACCAACTAGGTTTAGGGTTTACAAGAAGGAACTTTGGTCTCACCAATGATCTGATACCACCTGATGCAAGGCAGGGTTGATAATGGGGCCAAAGGCTCTCCCAACTACCAAACCAGCTTGCCAACACAATGTGGAAGCAACAAAAACACAGTGAGAGAAGAAAAAATAGAGATCCCTTATCATTAATTGATCAAACTCATTACATGTCAGGTTGTAAGGCCTTTCCAGTTTTGGCCATATACATTCAATGAATTACAATTTGTTCTTCATACATGCGAGGTCACAAACTTGCTTACATATAATATGATCTCCATGTTAGTAATAATTGAGGGGTGGGTGAATCAATGGACTCAAAAATTTGTCCTTCAAACTTAACCACCAATCAATAAATCTCAGATTATTATGTCCCTACAAGATGCATGCCATGAAATACTAATAATGATTAACTGTGTGTTGGTTTTCTCTATCAATCCTTATTCTTTTTTGATTACCGATAAGAAGTATAACTATTTACCAAAACTCAGTAAATAAGCAGAGTATACCGATCAATCCAGAGTTAGCTATATAAGATGTGAGACAATAAAGAAATGAATCATACACGCATACCACATGAATTTTAACATAGAAACCCTATTAAGGGAAAAAAACACTGGGACCGGCACCCCAAATTTTCACTCTTCTGAAGTGATCCCTATTAGGAGCCAACCTTGTTAAAGGTTACAAACACACTGTTAAATGCGACCTTGTTAGAGGATTTTATACATAGAGGTTGTCACTTAGTATCGGGCATCTATTTCTACCATCCTTAAATCAGCCTCCTTCTTAGACTGTCAATGGGTATCGGGAAAGTCCAATGCTACTTTCATGAATCAACCTTTTTGGCACTCCTTGAGATGTACCTCAATATATAGAAGATTGTTAAGTCCTGCTTGGTTAAGAGACTTGATGCTTCAATGGTTAAACTGAAACACTATGACCTGTTCATATTGCAACTTGAATTGCATATTTTCAGATCTATTTAAGTACATTAACTCTCTTACCAATGGATCAATTCAATCCTTGTGCTCCATACTTTCTTCTCTGTGATGTTGTGCTCACTATTCGTCAGTGTCTGCAGAATTCCTTAGCTCTTCCTTCCGCTTGTTTGATCAGCACTATATGAAGTTGTTCTTCATCAGTTTCTCTTCAGCATCTTCTTTCTATTCACTCCCCTTTATCCCATTCGTAAATGAATTAAGCTTATCTCTTATATAGACATAATATTCATTTTTTTTTAATTCTTGATTTTTGATTCTTGGCATGATAAACCATCCAACCAATTATATTTAAAGCATAACTCCTAATTTGTCTCGTAGATATCTTCTTGCCAACTGTACAAATTATCTTTAAATCAATCCCTTATCTCTGGTCAAATAAAACAAAGTAGACAACCAGTTAAGTCTATATTTAGCTCTGCCAGCTAGATATTTTGTCATTTTCTAAACTCTCAGTTCTGTCGATCACAACTGTAGTTAGTTGTCAGTGACAACTGACTGATCTATCGGTGAGACTCCAGTTAGCTTCATGATCTCCGTCCGTTGGGCATCATTGGAATTTTACTCGTTGGGAAACCTTCTGACTTTTCTCATCATGCATCACTGTGGTTTTGCTTCGTCAGGCAACACTATGCTTCTGATCGTCGGGTATCACTGTGACTGTTCTTCTTTGCTCTATTGTGCACTCCGTCGGTGTTGTTTTTCACTTAGTGAATACTAGAGTTTTATGTATTTCTGAAAGCATAACATTGGTTCCTTTGGTTCTCTGAAGTCTTTTGCATTATTTACATGACCGTATAGATGATATCAAGTTAACATCAATGACAATATAGTCCATTAACTAATTTAATGACCTGTATTATCTTTCAACTTAACATTATCAAACATTCAATCAGTTACATGTCATCAATCCAATCCTATTCTAAAACTGATACCCTTTCTAACTAAGAACATAAAAACAAATATATACAAGAGTCCACCAAGAGAGGTTGACACACAAATCCATAAGTGAGACCCAAATTTAGGTCTACATAGATCCCAATGAGAGACCCCAAATCAATTAAGACACAAAAATTAACTGAAAGAAGTCGGCCACCAGATCCAATTCCAAAATAAACATCTCGGGAAAAGGTTGGCCAAGCAATAGAGATACTCGGGCAAAGAACACCCCAAGAAATAGGAAAACAAACCCAAACATCAGAAGAGAAGCTTGAGAAACAAAAAATAAACAAGCTTGCCCGAGCGACAGAACCCAAGAAATAGAAACAAGCATGCTCGAGTGATAGAACGCAAGAAACAGAAATAAGCATACCCGAGCGACAAGCCCGAGAAAAAGAGTATTTCCTGAGAAGCCTCCAAACAAAATAAAGAGAAAAACAAACATCTTTTTTCTTGAGCAGGATTGCCAAGGACCCAAGATGCTCCTACATCAATAATGGTTTACATAGATTGATGAGAACATTAATTACCGATGCACACATTAATTGTTTATATCTCCTATATTTAGATGATCAAGGTAAATTTTGTGCACCGTTGATCTTACGTTTTTATAAGATATTGTAAAACCCTAATTAGGTCAAGGAGTTTTATATATGTAATGTTAAGATGTCATTTTATAATGTATGATGATTAAGTAATGATCAGGTAGCCGCCATACTAAGGACATCAGAGACCCGACAAGGGTTTTAGGACAAGGACTATATTGCAACATTCAATTTTTAGAACAGAGGAAAGGCTACCAAGTAGTACAAAATGTATTATCATTCACAGTAAGGTGATAATTTCATTGCACTTAAAGGATTTGTATGCACAATATAGATATTTTAATTTGTTCAGATCACACAACTTTGTTACTCTCTAACTATTGTAACAATCCTAAAATCTCCTAACAGAGTAGACTTAACCATCTTTTTAAAAATCTCTTAACAGAGTGTACACATACATTGTGTTGCTAAATCCTCACATGAGGTAGATCTAATCGATCTTATTGTTACTCCTAACAGGGTAAGATCACCAGAAGTGATCAATATTTGTAATCTCTAATAGGATACTTTATTACTACAGTAGTGAAGCTTTGTGGGTCTCATCCCCACTGTAGTTTTTACCTTCTAACAGGGGTTTTCTGCGATACCAAAATACTAGTGTCATGAGTACTTAAATTTCATGTATGATTTATTGTTTACATTACATGCATTTACATTGCAGCAGTGACATTACATGTTTGGTGAATGCAATTTACTCAGTCGGTTATAACAATATATTTGGTTACAAAGATTTTTTGAAATTTTTTAAGGGTACTGATTCACCCCTCCCCTCTCAATACACACCTTTCTATTATTCCAATAATTGGTATCAGAGCTAGTTCTCTTGTTTACAAAGTGTAATAACTGGAGAGAAAATATCTTACAATGGAAAGGTATACACTTGATAAAACTATTGAAAATCAAAAGTTATAGTTGCAGATATATATTGAACAATACAAAGAAGCCAAGGAGAAACTCATGGAGATGTTGATTAAGAGAAAGGACATGGAACTTCACTGTCGTGAGATGGATTATCAAGAAGAAGAGATTCATGACCCATTTGACACATCTAGATCTGAATCTGGTAGCATATCTGATGCATCTGAAGGAATCATATCAAATCTATCTAAGAGCAATCAACAACTTACTGAACAAGTGAAAGCACTATAGATCGGTCAAGATACACAAATGGTTAGCATGGTTGAAGTCTTGAACGATGAAAAGAAAGCTGAACAAGATAGAAACATGGTTGTTGATGATAGAATAAAAATGACTAAAAATTTACAAGAAAAATAATCTAAGATAATGAGACTTACTGAACATTACTTTAAAATCACCAATAAAGTGGTTGCTATGAGTCATGAGGTCAATCAAGTGAATATTGAGCTTGCTAGAAAATTAGAAGACATTGGTGTATTGAAAGAAGAGAATGAAAAAATGAGAAATGAATTGAAAATTCTACAACAACATAATGAGGTGATTAAGAGATCTGAAGACAATACTAAGAGAATGGATGAATTTTTGAACTATCAAAGAAGACTAAACAACAATACTAGATTAGGGTATACCAAGCAAGGAGAATCATCAAATCAAGCTGAACAAAAGAATGTATACTACAATCTGAAGCCTAAGAAATCCTCTTTCCATCACTATGGAAAACTATGCCACACATCAAACATTTTTAGAAGCAAAGCAAAAGGTATTTCTACTCCTAAATTCAATGGAAATTGCTATAACTATAATAAAAATGGACATAAAGCACATGAATGCATAGCTAAGCTGAACAAACCATAAAAGAAACCCTAAATGGATAAATATTGTTGAACTTGAAACATGTATGGTCACACATCACAAGCATGCATGACTAATATGAAGAAAATATGGAAACCTAAAGGACAAGAAAAGGTAAATCAACCGAGAAGACAAGATAATGCTTATGCTTGGCCGGATTATAACACTTGGGCTAGTTGCACAACATGTGGTAAGTATGGATATATAGTAGCAAACTGTATGAGACAATGGAGAATTAAGTCTAGGAATTGGTCAAACTCTGATATGGTATGCTCACACTCTCATAAGGTCGGTCACTTAAGTAGAGATTGTGCAGTCCGAATAAATACTTATGGAAATGGGAATACAATCGAAGAAATCGTGAGGATCAAATATTAAATGTGGAGGATAGAATCAAATGATAATGCTAGGCCAAGAACAACAGTCGGTGAGACCTCATCCAATGGATTAGGTGATTCCACCACCTCCACCTAAGCAATACAAGTAGGTATGGAACTATGTTTTGAAAAGGTATATCTTACATCAGTTCCTATATTCATTGTATAAATTCCAAATTAGCATGAATTGAGATGCACTATGGTATTATATTTTTTATTACTTTTATCTAGTTGTGTCGGTTAATCTATACCGAGTTAGTAATGCCAGTAAGTGAACATGTGACAGACAGTCGAGTTGCTAAGGCAATCGAGCATTTGGTATACTCATTGAGCTAAGATATCATTAGTATTAATCGAGTGAACTTTTTATCTACCGAGTGGTTGGTAATGATCATTTATTGTGCCAACTAAAGTTATTTGGTATAAATTTGAGTGAGGTGAACTCATTTGTTCACACAAGGATCAAAGAGAAAAGTAGATAAATTGAGAGCGACTACACAACATAGCACTTCCAAGGATTTTACAGAGATTCTGAGCATATTTTGAGCAGTTAAAGGTTAGAAATTGTACTCATTTTCACATATCGATTTATTTTGAGTTCTTTTGTGGAAGCCCTAATTAGAAAACAATGGCATCCTTCTCACGAACCATGAAGGAAAAGATGGATAAAGATAAAAAGGTGATTCTTGTTAAGAATTCTACATGCATTGAACCCCATTACAAGATACATCCACAGGTTGCAGCTCAACCCAATGACAAATGCACATTCTTCGTGATACCGCCTAGGGTTCTACTAGTTCATGATGTGAGATCTTACATTCACTGCAAGATCAGTGAGATAGGGGATTTTGAATTAATATCGACATATCAGTCACTTTGCACATATGGTAAACTGAAAGATGATCATAAACATATGGAAGTTAAAGGGTTAACAAATGCCCTACATTTCCTGAAGGAGTTCTGCTAGGAAATTTTTATGAACATCTCTCTTGAGATTTTGTAGAGCTTTAATGGAAAATTTCTTCTAGTTTCAGAGGGCTTCAGGTCTTTGTTTTACGACATAAGGATATAAAGGAACAAGGACATTATGTTGTGCTTCCTTTTGATGGTCTCTATGCAGTTGAAAAGCTCAGAAAAGATCAGAGCAGTCATGGTGCCTTCACTGGTTTGAAATGCTCCAGGACATTTATCCCACATTGTTTGTGTAGAGGAAGACTTTAATATTTTTATATCACAACACTCAATAGTTAAGTTCCTAAAAGGAATGTGCCTTTTGGAAGGGAACCTAGTGGTCGAGTGGTGACATGGTAGCCAGTTGGCGGATATGAAATAGTATTTTGGTGGTGACGTGTCAGGAAGTGCCAGGTGGCAAGCTAGCATTCACTTGCACTAGTCAGGAAGGGTACCAAGAAATATGCGCTAGTGCATGACTAATAGTTAGTCATGTATTCACGGTGGTTAAGACAGGTTACATCTAGCGGTCGTGAATGTATGACTAACCGTTGGTGGTTAGTGTCGCAGACTCCCTGAGGATAAAGGAATATTCCTTCAGATGTATTGAGTGAGCACCTATGTGATATGTGGAAAGGTCAACAACTTAGCAAATAGGATGGACATGACAGAGATTTTCTAGGTGGTGTATGGTCCCAAACTCACAAAAGAAGATGAAATGTTTATCTAGGGACTGCGAGTGCAAGACAAGATGACACATGGAGGTATGATCTAATCACATAGTCGCAGAGGTCTGAAGATGTAGTATAAAATGTCGATGAGTGCACAAAAATTAGTCTTCGCATAGTCACAATGATTAGTAAAGGTTGGTGGTCAGGAGCGCAAGTATGCGACTAGCATTTGTCGCAAGGTAGCAATGGTTTAGCAAAATAACATAAAACAGTCATGAGTGCGTGACTGGAGGCTAGTGGTCAGTGTTGCAAGCTCGTGATGGTTAAGAGGGATGATGACTAGCAGTTGTGAGTGTGAGACTAACTATTTGTGGTTAGTGTTGTGCACTCGCAAGGGTTTATGACAGTAGCTGATAATGGTCTCGAGTGAGCGACTAGGTGCCACCTATCCCAATATGATTTTTTTGTCCAGGTAACTTTAAAAGATCAAAAATTTTCTTTTAAAATCTGATAAAGTTTCAATCTCGGTCGTTGATGCTGATTTGCACGCCATTTATTACCATTTTTAACTATTTTTCAAATATTTAAATCTTGTCTTAGTGTTTCAAAATGGTGAAATATGTCATTTTGTGAATGCATTTATGCAAATTTTATCTCTTTAGGGTTTTTGGTTAACGTGTTAATCAATATTTTAATCCTTTTCTTATCCTGTTATGATCTTTGCCATCAATGTGAGGTTTTTTCCAGAATTATATAAGCAAAATCAGATCTGATATGTTCTTGGGATCCTGTATTTCAAAGAAGGATAGTTAGTTTTCTGCAATTCTTGGGAGTTAAGTTTCCTGGGGTAACTAATGCATGCCAGAAATTTATTCCTTTATTCCTTTTGTAGGGTTGTATTCTACAAATTCGTAGGTGGATGGCAGCTAAATTTGTTATTCTCAACATAATGTTTCAAAAAGAATGTTTTAAATTGTGTGAAAAAGCTGCTTGGTTGTTGTAATGAATTTAATGTTCTCTGTCATATAATGTTTTAAATTGTTTTAGCCCTAACCCTAAATGATCTGAATCTTGTTGCAGTCCTTGGCTTATAAAAGGACTTCCAAGATTAGTTAGTAGAGGCTAGGAAAATTGGGCAAGCAACATAGAGCATAAAGCTATTTACTATTTTCCAGTGAGTATAGAAGTTGTATATCTAGAGAGTATCATTATAGAATAGAAAGTTGTAAGTATTTTTCATTTATTGAAGTGGTATATGTTTTGAAACATTTTGGAATTGAAACTAGACTCTTTGTACTTAATACAACATTTCTTATTCAAGTCTCTTCTTTTTTGCTTGCCTCTTGAGTTTTGAATCTTCTGGTTCAGTGCATAGAATTTATTTATGTATATGTTTTAGTCTATAGTTTTGATGAAGGATCAAATTAAAATATGCTTTTGGATAAGACGTAGACTCTTTGGGTTTGTCTATATAAGGATTAATAAGAAGTGTTTGATATGGAGTTATTTGTATTTATGCTAGTTTTTGTGCCATTTAGGACCATTTTAAACAATTTTTCAAATATTTAAATATTGTCTCGGTGTTTCAAAATGGTAAAATATGTCATTTTGTTGCAGAGCGATTGATTGGGAAAATCTGATCTTCTAGGCCGAATTTTAATAGTTGTTGGCTATTGTATGGAGAAGAATTTGGAATTTTTGGATGCATTTATGTAGAGGTTATCTCTTTAGGGTTTCTAGTTAATGTTTTAATCTATATTTTAATCTTTTTCTTATCTTATTCTGATCGTTGCCATCAATGTGAGGTTTCTCCCATAATTATATAAGCAAAATCAAATCTAATTTGTTCTTGGGATCCTGGCTTTTCAAAGAAGGATAGTTGGTTTTCTACGATTCTTGGGGGTTAATTTTCCTGGGGTAACTAATGCATGCAAGAAATTTCTTTCTTTATTCCTTTTGTAGGGCTGTATTTTGCAAATTCCTAGGTGGATGGCGACTAAATCTTATTCTTCTCAACAAAATGTTTCAAAAAGAATGTTTAAAATTATGTGACAAAGCTGCTTGGTTGTTGTAATGAATTTAATTTTCTATCATATAATTTTTTAAATTGTTTTATCCCTAACCCTAAATGATCTGAAGCTTGTTGTAGTCCTTGGCTTATAAAAGGACTTCCAAGATCATTTAGTAGAGGCTGGGAAAATTGGGCAAGTAACATAGAGCATAGAGCTATTTACTATTTTCAAGTGAGTATAGCAGATGTATATCTAGAGAGTATCATTATAGAACAGAAATTTCCAAGTCTTTTGCATTTATTGAAGTGGTATATGTTTTGAAACATTTTTGAATTGAAACTGGATTCTTTGTACTTAATACAACATTTATGATTCAAGTCTCTCCTTTTTTCTTGCCTCTTGAGTTTTGAATCTTCTGGTTCAGTGCATAGGATATCTTTATGTATATGTTTTAGTCCATAGTTTTGATCAAGGATCAAATTAAAATATTCTTTTGGATAAGACATAGAATCTTTGGGTTTTTCTATATAAGGATTAATAAGAAGTGTTTGATATGGAGTTATTTTATTTATGGTTTTGAGTCCTTGACAATAGTTAGTTTCTCTTCCATGTATCTGAACTAGAATCATTGCCCAATAGATAAAGCATTGATTAGTAATTAGTATTTTCTACTTTGATACATATCTAAATAGGTTTGGCTATACTCTGCCATATCAAAACATCAAAACCATTCCAGTCCCTTTAAAGTTTTGTGGTTGTTGGTTGTGGTCCTGCATGGTAGAGAATAGTCACTAAATGAGTGGTTATCATTTCAAACTTTCTTTCCATTTATCTATTGTTAAAATCCAGAGTTCTAAGGAGTTGAAAAGAGTTAAATACCAATCTAGATTAGGTGCACCCACCTTGGTTTTGAAGAGCCAAAAGTGTAGAGGGAAGTATTGACCCTATAATTGGTCCAGTTTCCTTGCAAGAGCTTTCATACGTGGAGCTAACCACTCCTAACATCAGTCTCAAGGTATAGGTTACTTTTACATAGCATAAACATTTTTAAACACCAACAAGATGGTGACTCTACTGGAGAGTTGACTTTTAAAAGAACAGAGTTAGTCTTATTTAGCTTTATTTCAGTATTCATATTAGGTTGTGTTGTATTTTCCCAATTTGTGTTGGGTGGTGACTTGAAGAAATCTCTGCAATCAGTGCTGAGTAATATTTATTATTTTATACACATTTTCTCAATATGAATACTAGATCTAGAGTAAGAGAGCATCCTGAAGTTAAGTTGGAAGGTGGACTTTCAACCACTTCTAAGTCTGGTCAATCTAGGAGAGAAAATAAGAACAAATACAATTCATCCCCAAGAAGACAATAGGATGACACTAAAAGAGAAGATTCAATCCAATACAGACATGAAGAAAATACATAAGAATATGAAGAAGCTCCAGACTTAGGATTGGGTACATATAGAGATTACAATTCTCCTAGTGAGAAAGGAGAGAATGAATCTGATAATACTTCCTCAGAGTTTGAAGATTCCTCTAAAGACAAAAATGAATATAATAGATTCCTCCAAGAGCAGTGGGTTATCAAAAAACAAAGATAGAAAGATAAGAAAAAGAAGAAAAACAAAAAACAATGGCTAAAACAAAAAGCAACAAATTATGGTAAAATATCTAAGAGGGATCAAGATAAGCCTGTAACTCACCAAAGTATTGATGCTCAAGGTTCTAAAGATAAAGGAAAAAATAAGGTGATAGGAAATGAAATAGCTGAACCCAAAAGTCACAAAGTTTCAATAGATCAAATGTCTAAGTTGGACATTGACCTTGAGAAATCTAAAAGGGAGAAGGAAACCTTGGCCAAAATGCCAGAGAAAGAAGAAGAAGATGCTGCTACTTTAGAGATGAAGAATAAGATTGAATTCCTCATGCAATCTTCTGGAATTTCTCATGCCGGTGCTGAAAATGCCTCAACATCAAAAGCCAAAGCATATACTTTCCAAAATGATGAAAAATTCCAAAGAAAGTCATTTCATGCAGAAATGTACAAACAATTTTCTTTTATTGATATTCCTGGTTATCCTAATGCGGTCCCAAATGAGATTGGAGATAGACTTCCCAAATTTTTAGGAAATAATATTATTACTTGTGAGGTACATTTAAGAAATATTTTTGATATCATGGATGACCTTATCATCATACATGAGGATGTCTTGATGAAACTTTTTATTCAATCTCTAGTTGAAGATGCTAGGGAATGGTTTAGAGGGTTATCTCATGGTTATGTGGGGTCTATGGATGAACTAATAGATTTCTTTAAGGATAAATATGGTGATAAGACAAATGAGGAATTCTCATTGAATGAATTTAACAATATAAAGAAAAATTCAAATGACGAAGTTGTTGAATTCAATACAAGATTCCAAAGAGATGTGAATGGGCTTTTTTAGAAAATAAGGCTTGATGAAAAGGTATGTCTTGCTACATATTTAAATGCTTATGATTCTAAAATGTGATATTCTCTTTGAGACAAGAATCCATGAAGCCTTACTGAAGCTTATAAGACAATTGTTAATATAGAAATGATAGAAAGGTATCAGGAAAAATGGGTAAAAGGGATGATATGAGGATTACTTGGGTAAATCAAAAGGAATAAGAAAATAAATATTATGAAGCTCCACATAATAGTAGGCCATCCCATAATAGTTATAATCAGAAAATAAAGATGCAAAATTGTCCTTATGGTACCCAATTTAAGGATGGGAAACATATTCTCCCACAAAGAAAGAACAAGCCTGATAATAGGACTACTGATCCTTTGCATAAAAGTTCTATCAATATGTGCAATGATGATTATTGGTGTGAAGCTTGTGAAACCCCACATAATCCTAATTTTTGTTTTTTTGGTCTGGTTATGAATTCAAATAAGGAAAAAGGAGAAGTAGAAGGTGAGTTGTGTGATTACAATGGTTGTGCTATGACTTATTCTCATTCATGTCTTGATGTAGATTTTGATAATGAAATTGAGAACCATGATATGTATGGTTCACAAGGTAGAGTAGAAGTATATCATCAACAAGTTTTATTTGATAGTGAAGAAGAAAAGGTTGATAATATAATATGTTATGCTCAAAAAAGTGAAGAGTTTACAATAGTGAGAAGACCTTTTGATGAGGAAAGAGAAAGAATTACAGTTGATCTTCTTACTAAAGCAAGAAGTAATTATAACTTGAGAAATAGAGTAGTTGGTGATGCAGGTAGCAAACTAGCTGGCGGCTGGTCCCACAATAGTGTGTCCCACTTTTTTGAACATCCTAATTTTTGCTGAAATTGCACATTTTTAAGAAAATATGTTGATTTAAGTCTTGATAGGTCCCATTTGAAGGAGTAAATTCAAAATGGCTATATAAAAGCCTCTTGGATCAAAATCCCTTTGGTATAATCCCTCTACTCCTCACTCACACCTATAATCGAGTCTCCTTTGAACCCATCAAAATGCTGACAAAAAATCACTTTGACATTAAATTTTTGTTGGATAAAATAAATTCATTTGAAAAAATTAAATATAGGATGATAGTACTCCAAGAAATCTTTCCAATTATTATGAGTTATATATATATTGAGTTTATTAAGACTTTTCTTATTAAGTTTTACTAAACATAGGTTGTCTGACCATTTAGCGACTTCTATGTTTGACACTTCTGGAAAAATAGTAAATTAGGGAAAAAAATTTATGAAAAATATGTAGGAAATAGGTTTTTATGTTAGCTTTCTATCAAAAAAAGAATAAATCAATTTTGATATATAGAGATAGAGTTAGAGCGATCAAAGTGAACCTATGTCCAAATTATAATTGATGTCATTTCATAACTCAATAAACTATTAAATATTCAACCAAATTGAATGAAACCAAATGTATTCCCTAGATATTTGTGTTACAAACCTAAATTCAAAATAATTATGTTCTTATCAATTTTATAAAAAAAGTTATGTTGATCAAAGTGAGTGTCACTCCTGAAAAATCTTGATTTTTCACAAAAATAA
>MU225201.1:1673027-1685123 GCA_018584345.1 Thuja plicata
CATTTCATAGCTTAGATTTCCTTTTATGCAATAGAATAATCTCACATAGTCTAAATAGGAAGGCTTGGTAACACTTGTTCTTTCCTTTCATAGATTAGTTGCATTGTACTTTCATTTTCATAGCTTATTAGCTTGCATTTTCATTTAGATTTGCATTGCATTACATATATTTTGATTCTTGAGGATATTGGCATTCTTGCCCTTGTCTTCATTGAATCTCTCGTTGTATGGTTTATTGGCAAGGTCATGAGTTTATAGCTCTAGCTGAGAGCAATTTTTACAAATCTTGCAACTCCATGCATAGAGAGCTATGGATCGATTTGTGAGGGCTCATTCTTGAGTTTCCTTGCATGTAAGGATTCATAGAAGTGCACTATTTTGTGTGCACACATGCCATTAAGTATGCAATAATACAAGGTCAGTTATGGTGGAGGAGCAATGAAGGAGTTTTGCATAAATGTGTGGACTATGATAAATCCAAGAACTTGTTGGAAAAAATGCATAATGGTGCATGTGGAGGCCATTATATGGCTAAGACTACTACACATAAGATTATGAGGTATGGTTTTTGGTGGCCTACTATCTTCAAGGATGCCTATAGCTATGTCAAGAAATGTGATGCTTGCCAGAGATTTGTAGGTAAGTTTAAGTTTATTGGGAATTTACCTTTGAGGTATATTGTAGTTGATGTACCTTTTCAAAAGTGGGGAATGGATTTCATTGGAGAGATTCTAAACAAGTCTAGTGGAGGCCATTCATGGATCTTGGTAACAACTGATTATTTTACTAAGTGGGTTGAAGCAATTCCTACGAAAAGAGTCACTAGTAAAGTTGTAACTGATTTTATACTACAAAATATCCTTACTAGGTTTGGTTGTCCTGAAAATATTATAGTTGATAATGCAATGTATTTTAGATCTGAAGAATTTAGTGACTTCTGTCAGCAATGTGGAATCCACGTTTCTTATTATTCCCCATATCACCCACAAGGAAATGGTCAAGCTAAATCCTGTGATAAAAGCCTAATAAATATTTTAAAAATAATATTGGATAAGAATGAAAGGGCATGGGGTTCAAAGTTGCAACAAGCATTATGGGATGATAGAGTAATAGTGAAGAAAACCATTGGTTGTGCACCCTTTGATTTAGTTTATGACATACATGCTAGTGTTAGGAATAAGGTGTCTCAACCTTGGATAATTCCTATTCTTATTATTTGTTTTGTAAAATGTATTTCTTGCAAATAATGTTGATGTGTCGGCATCTTGAATAGTGTGTAAGGAGATCATGGCTAAAACGGTTATGACGGATTCCTATGACACGTAAGAGCTATGTCAGGAAGATTCAATGATGCGAGTGTATTGTTGGAACGGTTTATGCTGTCGCGATTTGTCTTCAAGGGTTTTGAAATCTTCTGAAAGAACTTGCATTGCAAGTGTATTGTAACTGTAATAGTTTTTGATCAATACATTGTGCAGGTTTTGGAGTGCTGGGGTTTTTTACCGAAAGGTTTTCCCCAGGGTATATCATTGTGTCATTCTCTGTTTTCTGTATGCATGGTATGTGGTTGTAATATCTTTGTTAAAGTAGTTAATGAATCTGTTCAGTTGTAAGGATTTAAAAGAATTTGCATAATACTTTCCTATAGAGATTAGCGTAGGAAGCTGTTTCCGCACCTGAGTTTCCTTACAGCTAGGTTGCCATAGAATAATTTATTACAAATGTACAAATTTATCTAGAAATATGATGATGAAATGAAGATCAGAATGGATGAGTCAAGAAGGGAAGCACATGACAGAAATGTGAGGTTGCAACTTCAATATAAGGATCTGTATGATAGAAAGACCATTGCAAGAAGTTTTTAGGTTAATGATTTGGTCTTAATATGGAATGCTAAATTAGAGGATAAAGGAAAACATGGGAAGTTTGATCCTATCTGGTTAAGACCATATATCATTAATAGTAAATGGGGTTCTGATTCTTATATTTTAAAATATTTAACTAGAATTTTTTTGGAGTTACATGTTCATGGACAGTTCCTAAAGCTCTATTTCTCCTAATGTTCTTTGAATCCATGAACAGTCGGATGTAAATAAGTTTTGTGTACATATTTCTTGTTTTTTTCTTCTATAGATTAGTTTCTTTTCTTGTAGGTGGTCTGCTCAACTTAGAGATTCTAGATTCTTGCTATGCCTGTGAAAGACATACATTGCCAGTCGGAGCCACTGTTAGAATGTTTTTATGAACATCCCTCTTGAGATTTTGTAGAGCTTTATTGGAAGATTTATTCTAGTTTTAAAGGGCTTCGGGTCTTTGTTTCATGACATAAGGATATAGAGGAATAAAGACATTATGGTGTGCTTCATTTTGATGGTCTCTATGTAGTTGAAAAGCTTAAAAAAGATTAGAGCAGTCATGGTGCCTTCACTGGTTTGAAATGCTCCAGGACATTTAAACCACATTGTCTATATGGAGGAAGACTTTAATATATTTATATCATAACACTCAATAGTTAAGTGCCTAAAATACATGCACCTTTTGGAAGGCAACCCAATGGTCGGGTGGTGACGTGGCAACCAATTAGCGGATAGGAAAGAGTACCTTGGTGGTGACATGTTAGGAAGTGTGAGGTGGTGGGATGGTGTTCACTTGGAGTAGTCAGGAAGGGTAGAAGTAAATGTGCTTGAGTGTGTGACTAACAGTTAGTCACGTAGTCATGGTGGTTAAGGAAGGTGACATCTAGCGATCACGAGTGTACGACTAACCATTGGTGGTTAGTGTCATGGACTCGCTGAGGATAAAGGAATATTCCTTTAGATGTATCGAGCGAGCACCTGTGTGATACATGGTGGGGCCAATAGCTTGGTAGATAGGATAGACATGACAAATATTTTCCAGGTGGCGTATGGTCACAGACTCGCAGAAGAAGATGAAATGTTCAGCCAGGGACCGCGAGTGCGAGACAAACTACCACATGGATGTCTGAGCTAATCACATAGTCATGGAGGTCTGAAGATGTAGTAGAAAATGTTGGCGAGTGCACGACAAGAAGTTGTCACACAGTCACAATGGTTAGTAAAGGTTGGCGGTCAAGAGTGTGAGTGCATGACTAGCGGCTAGTGGTTAGTGTCACAAGCTCACAATGGTTAAGAGGGATGATGGCTTGCAGTCGTGAGTGTGTGACTAACTATTGGTGGTTAGTGTCATGCACTCACAAGGGTTTATGATAGTTGCTGATAATGGTCTTGAGTGAGCGACTAGCTGCCACCTGTCTTGATATAATTTTTTTCTTGGGTAACTTTAAAAGATCAACGATTTTCTTTTAAAATCTGATAAAGGTTCAATCTCGACCGTTGATGCTAGTTTTTGTGCCATTTAGGACCATTTTAAATAATTTTTCAAATATTTAAATATTGTCTCAGTGTTTCAAAATGGTAAAATATGTCATTTTATTGTAGAGCGATTGATTGGGAAAATCTGATCTTCTAGGCCGAATTTTAACAGTTGTTGGTTATTGTATGGAGAAGAATTTGGAATTTTTGAATGCATTTATGTAGAGGTTATCTCTTTAGGGTTTCTAGTTAATGTTTTAATTTGTATTTTAATCCTTTTCTTATCCTATTCTAATCTTTTCCATCAATGTGAGGTTTTTTCCATAATTATATAAGCAAAATCAGATCTAATTTGTTCTTGGGATCCTGGCTTTTCAAAGAAGGATAGTTGGTTTTCTACAATTATTGGGGGTTAATTTTCCTGGGGTAAATAATGCATGCTATAAATTTCTTTATTTATTCCTTTTGTAGGGTTGTATTATGCAAATTCCTAGGTGGATGGCGGCTAAATCTTATTATTCTCAACAAAATGTTTCAAAAAGAATGTTTAAAATTGTGTGACAGAGCTGATTGGTTGTTGTAATGAATTTAATTTTCTCTGTCATATAATGTTTTAAATTGTTTTATCCCTAAACCTAAATGATCTGAAGCTTGTTGCAGTCCTTGGCTTATAAAAGGACTTCCAAGATCATTTAGTAGAGGCTGGGAAAATTGGGCAAGTAACATAGAGCATAGAGCTATTTACTATTTTCATGTGAGTATAGCAGATGTATATCTAGAGAGTATCATTATAGAACAAAAATTTCCAAGTCTTTTGCATTTATTGAAGTGGTATATGTTTTGAAACATTTTGGAATTGAAACTGGATTCTTTGTACTTAATACAACATTTATGATTCAAGTCTCTCCTTTTTGCTTGCCTCTTGAGTTTTGAATCTTCTGGTTCAGTGCATAGGATTTCTTTATGTATATGTTTTAGTCCATAGTTTCGATCAAGGATCAAATTAAAATATGCTTTGGATAAGATGTAGAATCTTTGGGTTTGTCTATATAAGGATTAATAAGAAGTGTTTAATCCGGAGCTATCTATATTTATGATTGAGTCCTTGACAATAGTTAGTTTCTCTGCCATGTATCTGAACTAGAATCATTGCCCAAGGGATAAAGCACTGATTAGTAATTAGTATTTTCTACATTGATACATATCTAAATAGGTTGTGCTATACTCTGCCATATCAAAACATCAAAACCATTCCAGTCCCTTTAAAGTTTTGTGGTTGTTGGTTGTGGTCCTGCATGGTAGAGAATAGTCACTAAATGAGTGGTTATCATTTCATGCTTTCTTGCCATTTATCTATTGTTAAAATTCAGAGTTCTAAGGAGTTGAAAAGAGTTAAATGCCAATCTGGATTAGGTGCACCCGCCTTGGTTTTGTAGAGCTAGAAGTGTAGAGGGAAGCCTTGACCCTATAGTTGGTCCAGTTACCTTGCAAGAGATTTTATAGTTGGAGCTAACCACTCCTAACATCAGTCTCAAGGTATATTGGTTTCTTTTAAATAGCATACATGTTTTTAAACACCAAGTTCAAAACTGAATGGATCCACATTGTGTTAAGTTGAGTTCATGATGGAAAGCTTTGGCTGGATGAACCAAAGAAGATAAGAAAAGATGTGATACATGCAGTAATCGACTATCCTACATTATATAAATCAAAATCCCTAAGGAACCCGCCAAGAACTAAGATCAAAAAACTAACAAGAGCCGAGTGGGATGGAAGAGGTCTATGAATCAACACCATTGGTGATCCTAAACTTAGGTTTGGTGCATATTTTATTGCATACAAGATCTTCCATTCGAGAAGACCTAGCAACATTGCATGTGGAGCTGTTGATATTGCATACAAGATTGTGAAGAAGGGTTAACAACTTGACCTAGCCGAGCTATCGTAGAGGCAACTTGAAGAGAATATGAGAACAATTTGATCAACATGATGTAATACTTATAATTTTGGCTCTCTACTGCTACATGTACATTTTTCTATCTACAAGAATTTTTCCCCTCTGTAGGTAATGTGAAATGGAAGAAAAATTGACCAATTACACTATAAATCAGTGACTTCATTGCAAGTCTAGGCACAAACTTTGAACCTATAATGAATGACTATTTTGCAAAGTTTAAAGCAAGAATGGAGAAGAGAAAAAGAATACCAATGCAATTGGTAGATAAATACAGGGATGAAATTTATTTGTAGTCGACACAGACACTACACTCATTAAGGAATTACAACTGAGGATAGCATGGATACCTCTGATGGATTATGAGCTAGATATTGATTTAGCTTATGAAGCTATAGAAAATTTACTTAACAAACTAGTTGACAAATCTTCCTTTAGATTTGGCACATATGATGAAGCTAAGAACCAAATATCAATTGAACTTCAAGTTGAAAAGATGGGTAGGAAGAGGACCAATATTGTTAAGACTTTGAAAAGGAAATTTGCTATCACTGATGAAGAATTGGATAAATCAGTTGATGATACCAAGGAGCAGACTATAGTCGGTGAAGATGAAGAACAAGAACAAGAACAAGATGTTGATGCCAACGAGTCTGATGAAGCACAAGTAGAGGTACCTAAGGCCAAAAAGGGAAATGGCATAAAGACTGAGTCTCTACCAAGGAAAAAATCAAGATCAGTGATAGCAGATTCACTACCTTTGAAGAAAGGAGTTGCAAAGTTTACAAGGCCATCACCAAAATACACTTATCAGACAAGGAAACCAAAGATTAATGCATCGAGAAAAATAAAGAAGTATGTAAGGAATAAATATTATAAGAATGATTCTGATGAAAATACTGATCAAATTAAGGTTGTGCAGAATAAAGTACCAAAGACTATTGATGAAATTGTAGAAGTAATTAGAACAATCGGAAGGTTATGACATCCTAAGATACACGCTTATGCAGATCTAACAACCAAGAATCAGAATAAACTTGAAGAAGCTATCATAGGTATGATGATTAATTTCAAGAATCTCCCTATTGAATTTTATACTTACATTGCACAAGAATTATATGATAAGATATCAACCCGATGGACTCATGCACTTAACACCGAGAAATAGATGAGAGAGGCATCTCTCACTCTACTTAAGGTTGATTGCATAGTAGAAGGAATTGATGATATAATGCAATAGTATGCAAAGAAACACCCCAAGAAAGAAAGAACACTGAATATAATTCAAGGGAATTTAAAGGAAGTTGATGAAGAGAGCACCAAGATTTGGACAAATCCACTAAATCCAACTGAGGAAATTGAGGACATTGCATCTATAGTCGATATTGAGGGACATTGACTAAGAACATAACCAATAAATATTGATAATGCAACTATTGATAATTTATTGGATGACATTCCTGAATTATTGACTAATCTAGGTCATGCAGAGATCACAATAGAACATATAACAGAAGGTGATCCTGATTACAAGGAAAAAGAAGATGGAATGATAATCGGAGCCACCGAGACCTTAGATGAACAAGGTACAATAGAGGTCTCCTAAGAAATGGTACCAAGTAATCTGCCTATTCTAGTACAAGCTATTAACATAGAAAATGAAGCATAAAACAAGACACCCGAGTAGGTCACAGATACAAATGAAGACAAGGGTGATACACAAGGTAAAGAAATCAAGCATAGTGGAGCAACAAAACAAGGTGATGCACCTACAAATACCACTGATGTGGCAGACAAGGGTGAAGGTATCATAGAAATGATAGTAGACACTCCTACCACTGACACCAGGTCAGCTATCGAGGCATCTTCACAAGGAATCACACCTACCAAGCCATCAAATAAAGAAACTGAGCAAAAGGCTCAACTATCTATTACTTTATCTCCCACATCAAGTGTGCAAGGGAAGAAGAAGAAGAAGAAGAAGAAGAAGAAGAAGAATAAGAAGAAGGAAGGGAGCAAGGATGAAGTAACATTAGATGAAATCATTAACATCCTTGACTGTGATCCAAGGACACTTGATTAAGAAAATCTTAGGAAATATGGTGAGTTATGCACCCAAAAAGAAACACAAGATAAGTTAAGGCAAGAACATAAAATGCATAGGTGCTAGAGGCTGCAAAGGAGATATTACAGCAAGTTGTTCCTAGTGTGAACATCAATGAGTCAACCCCCATCATTGATCAACTTACATTGCTCACCGAGGAAATAAATAGTTTAGACATTGATGCCGAGCAGAAGTTAGAAGAGAGAGTAGAAAATAAGATTCAATACAAGGTTACTGAGAAGATCAACCAAGCGGTGGCCAAAAAAAAGGTAACTCTGTCAAAATTTGTAATAGGATTATAAAATATTATTACTGAAGCCCTTGCAATTCTGTAGAAGTTATGCACTTTAGATCACTTCACTACCACACTTAGTGAAAAGATGAAGAAATTAGATGAAGATCTAAATGATAGTGCAAACAGTATTTCAACCGAGCAACATGCATTGCAGATGCATTACACCAAGGTTATATAAACACAACGGTTGAGACTATATTTGAAGAAGGAAGAGGAAAAAATAAGATAATAGGTAACCGAGATACAAGCTATGTTACTACTGCATTTAGTTATGATGCAAAAGCATGTGACACTGGAAAAGAACTTGATTTCCACCCTAGATTTATCAGTAACAGAAAGTATATATGATATGCATGTTTAACTGAACCTAGAGTAGTTGACCCTCAAGCATCTAAAGGAGGAATGGGAAAAGTTATTGGAGAATCTCCAGAAGACCCATCCTAATATTTTTGACAAGTTGTAAGTTTATTCTTTTTGTCATTAATTTCAAAAAATGGGGAAACATATGTATATAGGGGGAAACATATATATACTGAGCATGTACAAAGGGGGAGTCACTATGTATAGGCAATATGTATAAGTTGATGTGTGTACTACATCTACATATACAATTTTTTGATAGTAATGCCAAAGGGGGAGAAATGAGCTTTGAAGGTTGTCATTAGTATTCAAGCATTCAAACTGACAGTCGGTAATAGAATCATAGACAGACTAGTTGGTACAATCACCGGGTGGAGAGTTAACCGAGTGCACTAATCACACACAGAGTTAACTGAATGCAGTGATCATCTAGCAGATAAACTTTACCGAGCAACAGTGTACATCGAGCACACAGTTTATACTGAGATACATAAGGAACACCGAGCACTAAGAGACAATATTTACCGAGTAAACTAGCGGTCACATTAAAATTATTGGCACATCAATCTAGGTAACAACTTTTTGTTGAGATGGATAACAATTTACACAGATCAAGGAGAACATTAATTACGGATGCACACATTAATTTTTTATATCTCCTATGTTTAGATGATCAAGGTAAATTTTGTACACCATTGATCTTAGGTTTTTCTAAGATATTGTAAAACCCTAATTAGTTCAAGGATTTTTATATATGTAATGTTAAGATTTAATTTTGTAATGTATGTGTAATAGATAAATTTGGATGTTCTCCTACATAGAGTTTTGCACAATAGAGATTTATATATATAAGAGATCTATGCCATAACTTAACCATTACATTTAATTTGTATTTGATAATGGATATAGACTTAAAAATGAAAGCAAAGATTAATGGAGTAAAATACCTACCTCACATCATAGAAAATCGGAAAATGCCATTTTATGAAGCCTTTGTTGAGTTTCTGGAAAATCTGAGACCGGATCTGGAATGAAAACACAGAGATGAAAAAAACCATGAAATCTTTTTCTGTTCTAACACAGTTCTGATTTGTACCCTCAAGTCAATGCCACCATTGACCCATAATTTTTGATTTTGACCTAGGGCAGAATCAACCTAAAAAGCCTTTGACAAGAATTATGTTTTCAAATCCTGAAAGTTTGCCGAAAAGGGTATTTGGATCTATGCTCTGTTCCAGTGTTCCTGAACCTGTAACTCCCAAAATAACACTTGTAAATATCTGAAATAGAGGGGTTTTGGGGTGGCTATATAGGGTTTTTCCTTAATCAAACCCCCATTTTGGTGATCTCTAAAGGCATTATATTTTTCCATTAGTATACACAAGGAAAAACATCATCTACATAATCGGTTTACACTACACCGATAGATAAAACACAACACTACCTGACGCCAAGGTTACCCAATACTGCCAAGTACAAAGCATCCCAAAAAACACTATTCATTGTTACTCGATGACAAAAAGGATAAAGGAACCCAACGAGTAACAACAGTGCAACCCAAAGGAATAGAAAAGAGAGGAACCCGACAGATGAAGGGAAACCGACGATCAGTTCAACAAAGGAACACCGATAGACTTTTAGTTCAACCCGACGACCACTAACCGACAGTCAGTTACATCCTGCAAAAAGTGGATCTGACTTTCCACTTCAGATAAAACACTGAAGTTGTATATTTAGCTTCTTCATTTGTTTTAAATCTATTATGTGCGGAGGAAACAATGTAATTAATATTGTTTTAATTAGTTTTACTAATTTAAAACATGCAAACTAAAGATCAAGGTCAAGTTGTAAACCTTGGATCTAGAGTTAACATTGTAATGCATGATTCTAGAATAGGTCAAATACTTGTATAAATAGATGCTCAATCTATTATGAACATGTTGTTTGATGATGATTGTAGCCACTGAGAGAATCTAAGGATCAGACAAGAGAATTCATGTAGAAGGACAAAAATGGATCAAATTAGTTTCAAGAACAAGAACACAGGCTTCCTACGAGAAGAGAAATGGTATTAATCAATCACTATAGGTGATATTATTACTATGAGAGCTTTACTGGATCTATGATCAGAAATAATAGATTGTATATAGTCAGGTCAACATATTGTACTCATTCTAACAAGTGTAGTACACTTAAGAAATCCTTTCAAGAAAGGTGGACCTAACAGTCCTATTGTAAATCTCTTAACCGAGTGCACACTTAAATTAGTGTTACTAAAGCTCTTAACAAAGTAGATCTTAACATGTCTCCACTTTAATAATCTTAATAGGGTAGATCATTAGAAGTGATCAATTGTAAGCCTTTACCGGCTCCCTTCCATTCTGTAGATAGTGAAGTTTTGTGGGTGTCATTCCCACCGCAGTTTTTACTTCCTAATAGGAGTTTTCTACGATATCATATCTTGTGTTATGTGTTTATTACTTTCATGAATGTTTGTATGAATGTTGAAAACAATTAAATATTATGAATTAATATTACATGCATAAGAAGAACATCAGTAATGGTCGGTAATATAGTAAATAATGATTGCAAATTATCAAAGGTGAAAAGTGTTAAAAGTTTTAAAGGTATTGATTCACCCCTCCCCTCTTAGTACTACTTCCCATTAATCCCAACAATTGGTATCAGAGCTAAGTCTCTTCTTGGAAATCTTAAAGGCTTAAGAGCAAAGATCATTCAATGGAGAAGTACAAACTTGATAAGAATATTGAGAACAAAAATCTTGAGATACAGATGTTCTATGAACAATATAAAGAAGCAAGAGTCAAGATGAGAGAGCTATTGGATGAAAGGAAAGGTATGGCAACTCGGAGCAATGAAAAAGATTATCAAGAAGAAGAGATTCCAGATTTCTTTAAATTTCTTTAGGATCAAATACAAGTAATGCATCAGATACATTAAAAGAGAACATCACAAGTCTAAAGGAGATCAATCAACATCTGACAGAACAAATAAAGATGTTGCAAATCAGTCAAGAGACCCAGATGGTAAGAATGATTGATGTGATGAGTTCTGCTAGACAAGCTGAAATAGAAAGAACACTAGCTATTGATGACAGAATGAAGATTACAGAGAAGCTACAAGAGAAGGAGTTGGAAATTCAAAGACATGTTGAGCATCACCATGAGATTACAAATCAGATTATTCTTATGAGTCAAGAAGCAAACATAATGAATATAGAACTCATTGAAAGAGTACAGGCTATCGGTGAACTAAGAGAAGAAAATGTGAAACTAAAGCATGAGGTTAAAGTTCAACAACAATATAATGAAATTATCAGGAAGGCTGAAGAAAGAAATAAAAGAATGGATGATTTTCTGGAAGGACAACAAAGAGTCAACAACAACAACAGTCTAGGCTTTACCAAAAATGGAGAATCATCAAATCAAGCAAATCTAATGAATGTCTGTGAAAATCCAAGACCAAGAAAGCTGACATGCAAGCACTGTGGAAAGCAAGGCTACACATCAAGTGTATGTCAAGGAAAAATGAAAGGTATTCCTAAATCTACATCTTCATTCATAGGATTCTGTTATAAATGTAACAAGAAAGGACATAAAGCATATGAATGTAAGTCTAAGATGGATCAACCAAAGAAGGAAACCTACATAGACAAATACTTTCCTACATGCAAGATGAATGGGCACACAAGTCTTGAATGCTAGACAAAGAAAAGGAAAGCATGGAAGCCTAAAGGTCAAGAAACTCCCTATCAACCAAAGAGAATTGGTAATCAATATGTATGGGACTATAATACTTGGACAAACTATACAACATGTGGTAGATATGGTCACATTGCTGCAAACTGCATGAGGGCATGGACCAAAAGGTCTAGAGGCTGGACAAACCCCAGAATGACATGCTTATGTAACCACCTAATTTCGGTCTGTCGCAACTGTAGACCCTATTTTCCCTAAGTGTGATCATACCCTCGAGTTATGTCCAAACGACCCTGTTACTGTTTGGCATAATTCTTTTAATCAATTTAATG
>MU225201.1:1722466-1739605 GCA_018584345.1 Thuja plicata
CATGGCCAAGTGTTCTCCTTGTCACCGCCTAAGACTTCTTCTCCTTTCTCCTGGCACTTCTAGAAACTCAGTCATAACTCTGTTCTTTCCTCTGTGACTAGAACCTCCTCTGATCAAATCTGGAACATGAGCACAGAGAAACCATGGCCGCCAAGCATTCTCCTCTGTAATCTTGCCGCCAGAATTTCAAATTCAAATCAGGCGACCATGCGACAACGGCTAGTCTCTAAGTCGCAGAACTTAGTTTTTAATCATGGTTATATCTCACAACCCAGCGACATTGTGCTTTTCTTAACCCCTGGCCAACCTGAGCTACTTCTGGCGACATCCCGACTGTGTATTTCAAAGTCGCGAGTCATTTTACTTAGCTCATCATCTGTCTAGCGACCCAGCTACTAACTGTTACTCCTTAACTGTCACGGCTTGTTGCCTGATCGCCAGATGCTCATGTTTCCTTTCTAGATAACACGACAAGCCTCAGTCGCTGAGTCAGGTGATCCATAGTCTTTACCTTTAACTTGAAGCACGTGCCCATTTTCCTTTCTAGCGATAATCTGACTGCCCCAAGGCACCGAGTCGGGAGAAATTTCCCTTTAGGGCACTTGCATCACCAGACTTGGCGACCACCATCAGATCATCTGTCCCTTGCATCGAACGGCTGTCTTTTAATCGCCTTAGAATCTCATATGCCCTTAAAACATCAGGAGACTTCGCGACTGATGGATGCATACCTTAGTCTTGTTATCGCATGATCCTCCTTCTTCATCAAGCGATCAGGCGACAACCATTAGCCCTGTGACAGATGTCATCTTTTCCTTTGTCCATGTAACCCTTTCTGAACAACTGAGTCATCCCACCCTATCTAGCGACAACCCGACTGAGTATTTCTACTAACATCAAACAGTTAGTCGCATGGTCATGACTTTTATCTCTTAACCACCATTTAATCACGAGAGCACGCGACTGAAGAAAGAACCTAACTATTTGACTGAGCTGATCCAGCGATCACGCGACATGAAGTAGGTGCAAGGTCGGAAGACATTTCTTTGACTTGCTATATCTTCACGCGATTACCCAACTGAAGGTGGGTCCCGTTCCCTTTAAAGCTTATAACATGGAAATCAAGCGACGACCCGACTAAAGAGAGATCGCCAAGTCTTGATAAGCTGAAGGAATATTCCATTTTGCAAGGAGACTAAGTGACAAAGGCAAAAGTGAAGTCGGGAGATGATTAAGCATATTCGATCCTGGTAAAGAGATCAAGCGACTTGACTTATGGCACATGTCCTAAGTGACTTAAAAAGGCAATGATGAAATAGAAAAAGCCAAGACTTAGGGTTTATTACATCGTTTGCATGAAAGACTGAGGGTTTAAGGGTTCTGAGGGTTTAGACATGAAACCTGGAAAAAAGACAGAGGAAACAAGAAGGGGCAGACCAGGTCCATTTGCACAGAAAGGAAAAAAGGGCAACAATATCCAAACTAGGTTTTTGATCCATGTCAAGGAGAAGCGGATTAACCAATTTTAAATGTCCACTGCAGATATGATTGACATTAAGAGGAAAAGCCGATGGTTGTTTATAAGGATTCAATCCTAGCCCATAAGTATAATCATAAACTTCATTGACCAAGGGCACTTGTATACCTTGTTCATATTTTCCACATCCTTTCCCATTGAATCCTGATTTCCTAAGTAAATGATAACCAGAACCATATCTATCAGCCATATTAGATTGAGTTAAAGGAGCGGCATACGTTTGTCATAACAATCTAGTTTTATTGTCTCAATTGTTTCTTCAAGGGAAGCAGAAACAAAGTTAATTTTTAGTTCCCTAGAAAGTGGAGAAGGAATAAAGACTTGTTTTTCAAACCCATTTTGTTCCTTCATGAACTCTAGATCAGAAAATTTGTATTCTCCCATAAAAGAAGGATTAAAATCAATATTCCCCAATCATCTTCAGTTAAATAATTAGATGGAGCTTCAACTTGTTTAACTTTAGGAGGTTTCTTAGGTTCCTTACTTGGTTGTATGGATTTAGAAATCTTAGCATATTCTACATCCAAGCATGGATTTGGCGCATCATCCGCATGTAATGTATACATCATATTGTTATAAATGAACCTAACCTTATGATGTAGACTAGAAGGAATCACATGCATAGTATGTAACCAAGGGATTCCTAACAAAAGGTTATAATTGAGAGGTCTAGGCATGACATGAATAGGTGTGTGAAGGAGTAGACCAACCTTGATAGGTAGTGTAATAATACCCAAAGTTTTCTTTGCAATATTATCAAATCCAAAAATAGGGATATTATCTAGTTGAATGGTTGTAAGATTGGCTTTAATAGCCTTGAGCATATCCATGATACAAACATTAAGCCCAGATCCATTGTCAATTAATATTCTACGAATGATACTTTGATTAATAGAAACAACAACCATAAGGGCATCATATTGATTCTGCACCTCAACAGAAGGTAAATCATCATCAGTGAACACAACGGGAGGTATATAAGGCATAGTATGCATGCAATCCAAAAATGAATTAATATTATCTTGATTAGGAGGCGTAGTTGGAAGAGTAGATAAATCTTTTTGTAATGCCTCATGATATGTAGGAGAAGTTTGAAGAAATTACCATAAATATATCTTAGTTGGAGTAGCGCATAATTGCTCAACTAAGTCATACTCCTTAAAGGAAGAAGGTAACCTAGGTTCTTGAGGAAGCATGGGTTGAGAAGGAGGTAAAGAAACTAGAACAGTAGGTTGAGGATTATTCTGTGTGTGATAATCATGTGAAATGGAATTTGTATTATCAAATAAATCCAAAGGATCTTTAGGTTTACCCTTAATAGTTATTCGAGGACATCCTTTTACCATCATCAAAGGTTTAGGGTATAACATTCTAGATGCCTAAATTTTTCAAATAGTGGAACATGAAGGTAACCATGCACACATCCTATGATAAAGGTCAATTGGAGAAGTTGTGGAGGAGGATGAAATAGGAATAGGATCCATGGAGATCTCATTCAAACCATTTTCATTCTCACTTCCATGTACCTTATTGTTAGGTCCTATTTGAGTCGCCATGATCAAAGAAGTTTTACCCTTTGATGTTTTCCTCGAAGTCTTACCTGAGTTCCCTCCCCCCTTTTTGGGAAGAAGAAGTCCATGTTAAAAAACCTTTGAAATGATAGTTTTCCCTCTGAACTTATTCTTTAAAGGTGTCTTGAACTCATCTCGTGAGAGCTGGTTCTCTCGGTCAAGTGTTGGTATCAATTTTTCTTCATGAACCACTTTGAACCTCGGTTCAAAGTAGTTCAAAGTAGTTCAATCAAATTTTTTGACCTACTTTTGGTGATTACAGGTGGGACCTTGGACACGTCATCAAACTTCTTCAAACCTCTTTGAACCTCAGTTCAAAGTAGTTCAAAGAAGTTCAATGAAGGATTCAATAAAGCACAAAGGTGATGTGACATCTGAGTTGATGGATGATATAACACGTCAGAGTGTGTCTACCAAAATAATGGTACGATAATTTAGACAAGTGGTCAGCCACGTGGGAAGAGTCAGTTGGCAATGTGGGTTAAGGTAGATGTTCTTTCGGCATGAACAAAGGGATAGCATTTAATATGGAAATAATGATTAAAGAGGGCTCAATTAAGTGAAGTAATAGTTAAATCTCACATCAACAATTTCAACTCATTTCGGCTTACGCGCGGCATTTAATTTTCATGCCTCTGCTGATTTTCCTCGCATAGTGAGTTTCTTTAAATTCTCTTTCCTCAGCTCATTTCTTCCAAATGCTGAGTTGTGGAGTCTCGGCTGTGGAGTACAAAAGTGTGGGTTTTTCATTTCAACAGAAAGCAAGTAATGCCCAATAAGCCCTCTATTTGCTTCACTATTTTATGCCTAGTTATCCGCTTTTCTCAAAGAATTGCAGTCTTTATTTGCTTGAGTAGAAATAGAAAGAGATGAGGTCTAGCATGCATTTCTTTGGAAACACTACAAGCCTAGTCTATAGAACTCCAATTATTACAGACACAGATTTGTTGGGAGTCGAGGTAGAAAAACTAGTTGAAGTGTTGAAAGATTCAGTGGAAGAGGAGTATACTGTAGAGTTTTTCTCTAGTGGTTTACTCCAAGCTGCTACTTTTCCCCCAGCTGTGATATGTCCAAAGCTTATTCAACAATGCATATATCATTATGACGTCAAGTATAAGGGTGTGTTGAATAATGAGGTCAAGAGTATTTTAACCATAAACTGAGAAATGATAATGTCCATCTTCAAAATTCCAAATGAAACTTTTGCTAGTTTTACTCCCACTCAGTCACTGGCACAATTCCGAGAAAGGAGTGACAAGAAGCTTAGTAACATAACCCGGAAGTGGAGTGTATCAAATTACAAGGGTGGTTCCAAACTGCCCAAGGTTCTAACCAAGGACCATATGAAGACCCACATCCATTATATAATGGTTTTACTACACAAAATAAGAGGTTCAGAACAAGTTCTTCTCTTTGAAGATTGGATGTATCATTTCATAAAAATTGTGTTAGAAGACAAACAAAATCTGGACTAGGCTGAAATAATCACAAGCTCACTTAGAGATCAGCTCAAACAGGCACAAGCTACGTGAAAAGAGTTCTATATGTATTCCTATTTGACCTATTGCCTCGCATGTACCCAGGATCTTACCGAAATTCCTCATGAACCATGGACTGGAGACATTACCATTTTTGAGTCTTAGAAGAGTATAGGAGGGTTCATGACATCTTTCTTGGGAGATTGTGTAACCAGTTAGCTAGAACCCCAATTCAGAGAATTTCTCCAAAGGCCCAAAACTTGGTTCAAAGTTTTGGGAGTTTCTATATCCAATTTCCTCGTTTCACCTATCTAAGAATCGACGGTTTTGAAGAAGAACCTCTCAGATTGCCCAGGTTCTGCTTTGAATATTTCATCTTAGTAGAAATCTGTAGACAAGTGTTCATAGTAATAAAGAATAATCTGCCAGAAGATAAATGGGATACAATGTTTGCAATTAGACTTGGAAACCTGATATGAAAGATCATGATGGATGTGTCAGTAATAGGTAGCAATTTGGTTGGCTTTCACATGCAGTTTTATGAGTCAAGAAGGGGATTTCAAAATAAAGGGTTTGCTATGAAGGCATTCAATTTGAAACAATAGATGGATCCAGACCTACATTTAGAAGATTTATGGGAGGATTTAGGAAGTGAAGCAGCAATTCAGATAAGAGATCATTCCAGGTTGTCGATTTCCCAAATTAGAAGTCTGTAGCTGAAAATTGAGATATCTAATGTGATTGAAGATGGGTCAGAAGTAATTGAACCTGGTTTTACTAAACCCAGTGCATAATTTATGTCAAAGGTAAATTGGAGGAGGAATGAAGAAGCAAACATCAAACTAAGAGCTAGGTTAATTCTGGCTTACACGAATGATTGGCTAAAAAGAAGGAAATCAAATAAGAAGAGGATCAACTCTCCTAAAGAAACTGATGTCAAATCAATCTCAATTGAGGTCCAACCTGATCCCTCTAAAGTTTCTTCTCTAACTCCTCATGCAGTTAATTTTCCTTCCAATAAGAAAAGAGTTGCGCCCAACGGACATCTAACTGCACCCCGAACAAGGTCTAGAACAAGGGTTGAAAGTCAGTCTCGGATGGCTTCTCCTGACTCCAGCTTCATTGACATTGATGTCAATGATGATGACCGCTCTCTTTCACCAGAATAGAACAAAGAGATTCAAGATGCAATGATGAATAAGTCTGAGGTTCAGCAAGAAGAAGTGACTCCTACCAAGAATGTTTAAAATAGGATGGTTCATAATTCAGTTCCTCCTTGGCTAACTGAATCGGTAAGCAAGAAACGTAGTTTCAAGCCTATTTCTTTGCCAGTTAAAGATATTGTTACCAAATATGCCACTCATACCCTAAAGATGAAGAAAGCAAAGAGAAATGTAAGGTTAATTACAGACCCTGTAACAGGCAAAGTGACTGTTGAAATAGCTACCATCAAACAGAAAGAGGGTATTCTTGAACCTGTAGCTGAAGATTTCAAAATTACAAAAATGGAATTCAGGGTGCTAAACAGAAATACTCGAGATCACCTTTTCAAGTTTTTAGTAGACCATATGCTTGGTCAATCTTAGAAGGATGACAAGGAGAAGCGGGAACTCAAACAACTTGTGATAATGATGACCGAGTTCCTTAGTTCACTCAGCAAGGTTGGGGCCCTACCTCTAGCCCAATCTCCGCAAGATTTTGACCCTAACTCTGTAGATAGCAAACAAATGCTGAAGAAAATTCATCAAGGTAGAACTTTGATGACGACTATGAGAAACTTGGTCGGTGGCATCATTTTAGAAGGAAATAATTTCATTCAGGAGTTTGTAGAAGATTTTGCAGATGGAGAAGCTTTGATTAGAGAGATCAATACCTTGATACCAACTTGGGAATTGGATGAGGAAAAGTGTGCCACTACTATGTCCTAGATTATTGAGATAGAAGAATATGGGGTTGAGAAGTTCCTGGCAGAGAATCCTATGAAACTAATAGATGCCTATATGCTCTTCATTCTCAAGAAGAATATGAATTGGAAAAGTGGCATGTTTAAAGGGGCGATCTCAAGCTTGCGTGCCATAGAGAAAGAGGTGAAAGAAATGCGTACTAATGCGCTGAAAGATTTTAAAGTTGTGAACCCATTGGGCATACTTCAGTTCACCAAAAGGAATATAGATGCAGAAGCTATGACCAAGAGTTTTGGAGATGCAATGAATGATATTAGAGAAAAAGAGGAGATTACAGCCAAGGACTTCACCAGGGTTGCTAATGTGGAGTCCATGCTATACCTAAATCAGGGGTAGTTACCTAGACAGTTAGAAAAGGTTCAAAACTTCAAATGGGAAAAGAGTGCATGTCACGCAAAGCTGAACGATGTAAAGAATCTCCACTCCCACCCGATCCAAGAGCTAGTGAGTACTTTCCAGAGCTGGAAGCTGGTCCAAGGAGCCACGTCTGGAGATGATAACCAGTGATTTTTTTAGTGGCTAATATTCACCAATCGGCTAATTTTGGAAATTTTAGAATCCAAATTTGGCTAATAATTCAATATTTAAGGTGACCTAAATCACCAAACTTTTACAAAATTTTATTTTAGAAATATTTAAATCGCCAAATAATTTATTTTATTAAAAATTTGAACTCAAATATTCGCCTAATATTTGATAGATGGTTACATTCAATTCGACTAAATTTTATCAGTTATTATAGAAATCTAAATTAATTCACCAATAATATATCATAACTATTAGTTATAGTAGAGTTGTGTCACCAATATTAGTTGTCATTATTGATTTAAAATATAATCTAGTGATCTTCATTATATTCCATGAGACAAAAATATTACTATCTTATTTGTAACGCTTATCGGGGCTAAGATTTCCTTTGGATTGTTGATAAATCAATGACACTGAAGAAATTTTGGGTCCTATTATAATAATAAAAATAATAATACATTTATCTCACATAATACAATGAGTATTATTTGATTTTATTTTAAATAAATGGTAGCAACTAGATACTATAGAGTTCCCTTAAACCCATCAAATATTTTCATAGTTAGCCTAATAATTTTCTATAAGAACTCTTTTTTCTTTTAATATAATTATTTTCTGTGGTCATTAATGAAATTTTGGTTATTGCTTGAGATTCGCCAATATTTTCTACAAAAAAATTTTGATTAAAAAATATTCGCCAATACAAATAATTTGTTTTCTCAAAAAATTGAGAGATTTGCCAATAGGAATTAATTTTTTAAAAAATAAAATGAAAGATTCACCATGATTTTTTATATTTTTCTTGAGGGGGGTTTCTTAAAGTTATCCCTGATGATAACTAAAGACACATGATCGCATGATGATTTTCATGCATATGTTTGGGGCATTTTGTTTATGTTTTAACTGTTGTCAGAAAACTTTTACTCTATCTGTTTTGCTGGTCTGAAACTGTTTCTTTTCGGTTAGGTTGAGAGGCTGAGTTTTAAGGGAAGCCTCTTGAACCTCTTAAACTATTTATGCTGGAACATGATACTGGAAAAAGGATGATGAAATTTTGGAATCTGTTAGACTTAGATCGACATTTTCTAATTTCGTTAAGATTTTACATATTTTAAATGGGAATTGAATAGAAGGATATTTTTGGATCGGATTAATCTCAGACTTAGTTCTGTGTGATCATGTTATTCAGATGCATGTTAAATTTAAATCTATGAATTTAGATTTATGACATATCAATTACTTTGTGAATTGGTATATCTCTCATTATTGGTTTGTAGTAAATGCATGGTGTTTATCTATCTCTCTAAACAATTCCCTTCTTTATTCCAGTTCAAGCTTACTATTTTCTAAATCAAAGAAGTTGTGCCTTTCTTTGTTGTTGTGCTTTATTCTTTTTGTCTGATTTTACCTCAATACCAAAGAGTATCTGAGTGATCCTTATGTGCTTTCAAGTTAAAAGTATAGTCGTTGGTTTTAATTTTACACTTCCAATAGATATTTCTGATAGGGAGTTGTACCTCAAACAATTTAGAGGGAAGCAATCATCTCATGCTTGCCCAACTGTTCTAGGATAGTTTGTTTCCCAAGAGGCATAGAGTTAGTATAATTTGAAATTAACATGGAGACAAATCTGTTCACCAACACTCATTAAGGGATCTATTCTCTTTTACAATAAAATCTTCATCAAAGTATTCAAAACAAGAGTCATACATATTGAACACATAATAAGCATGTAAATTGTTTTTGTGTTTTTAAAGAAATTTTATATTTTTTTATGTATTTTTGGAATATAAATGCAAGAGCATAAAAGAAAACCTACCTCTATATGCATGCAATATTTAATATGAAATGTAAATATAACACCAAAGAGAAAGAGTTGTCTATCGCGGGTTCACCAAAATGTAATATATAAATTTGGATGATCTCCTACATAGAGTTTTGCACAATAGAGATTTATATATATAAGATATCTATGCCATAACTTAACCATTACATTTAATTTGTATTTGATAATGGATATAGACTTGAAAATGAAAGCAAATATTAATGGAGTAAAATACCTATCTCACATCATAGCAAATCGGAAATGCCATTTTCTGAAGCTTGTGTTGAGTTCCTGGAAAATCCGAGACTGGACCTGGAATGGAAATGCAGAGATGAACAAAACCCATAAATATTTTTCTATTTTGACATAAATCTGATTTGTACCCTCAAGTCAATGTCACCATTGACCCAGAATTTGTGATTTTGACCTATGGAAGAATCGACCTAAAAAGTCTCCCATAGGAATTCTATTTTTGGATCCTGAAAGTTTGCCGAAAAGGGTATCCAGATCTGTGCTCTGTTCCACTGTTTCTGAACCTGTAACTCCTAAAACAACACCTATAAATATCTGAAAAAGAGGGGTTTTGGGGAGATTAAAACCCTAACATGAATTGAAAATGAGAAAGCAATGCATAGATTTGAATATGACAAAGAAAGCATAACAAGCCCCCATGGCTAAAGTATTCCTACCAAACTCACAATCCATAGTTGCTACCCCATGATAATATCTTTTGAATTCTTGAAGGTTTAAAATGGTGGATCCAAGAAGAAGGAAGGAAGAAGTCTCTCTTGCTCCAAAGAAGATCCACAATGGCTTGTACACAAAAATGCTTGTATGTCTTAATGCATCATCACATATTGTCTTCTATATCATCCTCTTTCTTTCTTGCATCATCATCATGACATAATCATAATTGCATCATATCATCTTACGATTCTCTTTTTATGTCCAAATGAAGGCCGAAGAGAGTGTATATATAGAGATCTCAATATAGACCTCCTAGGGCAATGCAAGGGACCCAAATTTAAATTTCACCTTGAATTATGGTCCAATTACAATCACCAACCAAGGAGGGGATGTATTAATCTTAATATCATGGAAAACACTTCCGCATTCAAACCCGGTGACCTATTTTAAGTTTTAGAACCCCGATAGGCTCCAGATTTGAAAGCGGGGACCACCACCTGACAAAGGTCAAGGTTGACCTCAACCTTGACCTTGGTTAAAGGTGACCTCAAACTTGACCTAGGTCAAGGTCAACCTTGATTTTTACCTAGGTAAGAATCAACCTCAACCCAAAACAAAGGTTTCAGGCTGGTCCCCTTGGGAAATCTGGAGGATTCTGAGGTCAACCGAGGACCCAAGAAGGTGAGAAAACATGCCAGGATGTTGGATAGAGGCACATAGGCTAAAGAGTAATTATGATGAAGACTTAGGAGATCCAATACATAGGTTCTACCAAAAAATGGAGTCATAGAAAAGGGACATTAAGGAGGACCCAAAGGACGCTAACCCTAATTTCACCTAGAAATGCAGAATCAAGTGCATGTGCATCCTAAATGCAAATCTAATATGAAAATGAACTAAACGAGGGTGCTAAACCTACCAAAATGGAAGTGCTTCCCTTTTAAGATGATACAATATGATGATCAAGTAATGATCAAGTAGCCACCATACTAAGGACATCAAAGATCAGACAAGGGTTTCAGGACAAGGACTACATTACAACATTCAGTTTTTTCAGAACAGAGGCAAGGCTACTGAGTAGTACAGAAGGTATTATCATTCACAGTAAGGTGATAATTTCATTGCACTTAAAGGATCTATATCCACAATATAGAGATTATAATTTTTTTAGATCACACAACTTTTTTACTCTCTGACAATTGTAACAATCCTAAAATCTCCTAACAAAGTAGACTTAATCGTCTTTGTATAAATCTCTTAACAGAGTGCACACATACATTGTGTTGCTAAATCCTCACACGAGGTAGATCTAATCAAACTTATTGCTATTCCTAATAGGGTAAGATCCCATAAGTGATCAATCTTTTTAAGCTCTAACATGCTACTTTATTACTGCAGTAGTGAAGCTTTGGCGGTCTCATCCCTGCCGCAGTTTTTACCTCCTAACAGGGTTTTCTGCGATACCAAAATACTAGTGTCATGAGTACTTAAATTTCATGTATGTTTTATTTTTTACATTACATGCATTTATATTTCAGTAGTGACATTACATATTTGGTGAATGCAATCTACTTAGTCAGTTATAATAGTATATTTGGTTAAAAAGATTTGTTTGAAAGTTTTTAAGGGTAGTGATTCACCCCTCCCCTCTAATTACACACCTTTCTATTATCCCAACACTTTGTTCTCATCAAAATAAAATTTTCTTCCATCTTCACTACTACCTTCTCAACCACCTCCACATAAATGAATGTAAAAATTTTATTCAATTATCCTCTTTTTGTAATTCCAATTCATTGGCAGTGTGTGCATTTAATGATTTTACTTCACATCATTTCATATCTATTTTAATCAAGCCTTCATAAATGCACTTGTATCAAATTGTCATCCCCATTGCCACTCCAAAGTATGTCAAAAAACTCCACCAACTTTGGTGATACGTCAACACTCGAGATGTCTACATGTCAAAATGATAGTCACAGCCAACTTGGAAAGTGAATCTGCAAAGGATTTTGATTCTCTATATATATGCGATATTTTGAAATTGTAAAATGATATTAAATTTTTCTGAATTACTATAAAAAAATTATCTATTTTCCAAACTTGTGATTGTCTATTGGCAATGGCGTTCACAACAATTTGCAAATCACCTTCAAGATGCAATTGATCCACTTTGAGTCGATTAGCCATCTCCACTTCCATGAGGGCCACTTGGGTCTCCTCTTCTTTAGTTGTCATTTACAAGCTTTTCTTAGACTCAACTACCATTATGCTTCCTATAGCATCTCAAGCTACAGACTCAGCCCCAAATTTCCTTGGGATGCTCTATCGAAGTTGATCTGGATCAAACCATCTTTAGGCTTCTCCCATTCCACTACATGATCCCTTGGAATTTTGGTGCACCACTAAATGTTGTTATTCTAATTCTAAATTTTGAAAATGTGTGTCAATGGCTATAACATTTTACTTTAGATATTATGTTGGTAGAGGGTGGACCCACAATAGTGGGTTACACTTTTTTTCTTGAATGGACACTGAACTCTACATTTTGAAAAAAAAAATCACTTCTGAATGCATATTGTCGCTAAATCGTTACAAATCAGAAGATGAAGAAAATTAGAGTCTTTTAGGATTTTATGTCTAGATTCTAAATATATTTTTTAAACTTTTGTTTGGAATTGATTTGAATCTATTTTTCTTTCTCCCACCAAAACTGGTATATTGCTGAAAACATCATTTTCAAAGAGTGACATTATTTTCATAAAGCATAATTTTTTTCTAAAATAGATATCAATGTGGTTCTTTCAAATTTCATTTTGTATCATCCATATCTAGAACATAGAATTGGTTTCATGTTTTTATCACTATTATTTCATATTTTATTAATGTTTGAAGCTGACTAAACCGTAATTTTGACATACATTATTTTTGTAACTTGTAACTTGTCCTGTATTTGTCCAATTTAGATTTTTTTTTATAGAAAGAAGAATTCAATACCAAGGGCATTGTTATTTTTCAGAATTTTTTTTCTCTTTTAAATACTATTTTTCATTGAACATCAAACACAGGTTTATATTTGGTAATAAACCTACATTTGATTGACATAAAAAAACATGTACATAATAAACTTAAAATTTATCAAATTTGTAACCATTAGAAAGCTCATTTTGAGTACTTGTGCCATACAAAAAGGTGTGTCCTTACTGTTCCATTTGAGCCCTTTAATTGAGCCCCAAAGCCATGAGATCTTTAGAAATTTGTTGGCCTTTGCAAAATGGGCCTAATCTAGAGGTTTCGATAGAAATTACTTTCGATCAAAAGTAAAAAGTACTTGAGTTTTTTTGTGTGGATAAAGTTTTAACTCAAGTACTTTTGACTGAAATTAACAATTGACTTTTGATAGAAACCCTGGTGGGACAATTTAATGTTTTTTTAGGTTAGTAACGATCTCATATAAATAAACATTTTTTCTTTATTTTGTAAATTCAAAAGTTGCAAAATAATTTGTATTTTGGAGAAGGAAGACATTTGGAAGTGTATTTTTTTGAATTTTGTCAAATTCTAGTGAAGAAATTTTGTGAAGGAAAGCAATGGGAAATTAAAGAGAAGGGTAAATAAGACTACACAAACTTATTCACCTGAGACCGGACAAAGACTACATGAAGAATCAATGGCAAGATATTATCATAGGAAACAATGTCACTCTCTCTCTCTCTCTATTTTTTAAGTGGATGGTTAGGACTTATCTCAATGAAAGATGTATGTGTGATATTGCTATCCTAAATAAGACCAATTAAGACCTAACATGAGTAATAAGACCTAATAGGACCCCTTAAGACCTAACATGAGTAATAAGACCTAATAGGACCCCTTAAGACCGAACATGAGTAATAAGACCTTATAGGACCTATTAACATCTAACATGATTAATAAGACCCAATAAGACCCTTAACACCTAATAGGACCACTTAAGACCTAATAGGACCCCTTAAGACCTAGTAGGACTAATAGGACCTATTAAGAGCAATTAAGACCTAACATGTCTAATAAGACCTAATAAGACCTCTTAAGACCTAACACAGATAATAAGATCTAATAGGACCCCTTAAGACCTAATAAGATCTAACAGGACCTATTAGGAACTAACATGATTAATAAGACCTAATACCCACTAATAAGACCTAATAGGACCCCTTAAGACTTAATAGGAATAATAGGATGTATTAAGACTAGTAACGCCAATTAAGACCTATTAGGACCTATTAAGAACAAGTAAGACCAATTAAGATCTAATAAGACCTAATAGGACCCCTTAAGAGTTAATAGGACTAATATGACCTATTAAGACCAATTAAGACCTAACATGTGACTAATATAACCAATTAGGACATATTACTTGACCAATTAAGACCTAATAGGACCTATTAAGACCAATTAAGACCAATTAAGACCTTGTAAGACCTAATAGAACCCTTAAGACCCAATAGGACCACTTAAGACCTAATAGGTATTGGAGTTGATGAAAATTAAACTTTATAGCTCCCAAGAATCACCTGCATGCAAACCTGCCATAGAAAGAGAGAAGCAAAAGCTATGGAGGCCAGAAATAACAAATCGATGGAAGAGGAAACATCATGTGCAAACAATGGAGAGAAAATTCTCAATGCAATAGAATCCTCAATAATTAAATAATTAAAAGAGATCAAACCTTATAAATGTGATCAAAACCCTAAAAGGGAGAAACATACATTGCACGGTAATAATTAATAAAATAATCAATTATTACATGCCTAAAGTTTAGCTTAAGTAAACTAGAGATAATAAGTGACTTAATAATTAAATCAAGATTATTTAATTAATAAGTGAATTAACTTATTACTCTAACACCCCCCCTTAAGATAAACTTAGGGAGTAGCTAAAAACCTATAAACAACTACTGAAAGTAGGAAAAATGGGTCCCGACAACATGGCCTGATTAGGTACCTAAGTACAAAAAAATATGTAAAGAGGAGAAAAGGAGAAAACCCAATGGGAAAACCCCCTCTCCAAAACAAGATGAAGACTAGTGAAGGACTGACAAAGCCTCCAAACTAGAGAGTGTCCCAAAAAATAAGAATAAAGGATGAACATGAAGAACACCACTGAAGCACAAAGTTACAAACACTATCAAAGAATAACTACTAGAACTTCCACTGAAATAGAATGTGATCAAGTAGAGAAGACTGTAATCTACATGAGTGCCCTTAAAGGACACTACTCGAATTAGGATGGAAAACAAAGGTAAACATCAGATCTCAAAGATATAGATGGAAAAAACACCAAAGTATGAAGAGATGATCAATCAAAGATGGAATGGTGCCTCCAAAACATGAATGAAAGAGTGCCCATATGGTAAATGATTCATCTCACCAAAATGCATAGGTACCTAGCTATTGCATCTGCCTAGTACATAGGAACACATACTAAATACATAGCTCACCCCATCAAACCAAGGAAACATTAGAACCAACAAGAGATAACCCCCATAATGTTGAGCAAGGAGAGGCATAACAGGTACACTGAAACAGACTGCCAAGAACAACTGGATAACGAAGAACTAGGAACATAGAATTTTTAGAAGAAAGTACAAACACATATAAAGGATGGTGTCATGGATGATTAGTCTCTTGACACACATCATGAGGCTGATGTCATGGAAGGAAAACTCACTTGAAAAAGGTAGATCAAACCCCCCCATGGCACTAATTTATAATGTAGTGTGAGTACAAACATGCACAAAATGTGCAAGATCGCAAGCATGAAAAAGATGACACTTTCTCTCAGTGCATTTGTAAAAATGAAATGCTACAGAAACAGATGTATACAATGATCAAAATTGAAAAAAGCTGTAAGAATATGAGTAATAGCTAAAAGGAGTCATCCCATGCAAGGAAATAAACCCAGGACCTGAAAAATCTAAGAAAATTACAAGATTGCTAAAACACAAAATAAAAAATAAAATTTACCTAGAGAAGATTCTGGAAATGAGACTCATACCACAATAAAGAGCACAAAACCATCTTTCCAACTATATGCAGAAGTCAAAAAATGAAGCCTACATGAGAAAGATATAGCTCCTAAAGTGCAAAAAGGAACCCTTACTTTGACTAGAAAAAATAGCTTCAAGATGGAAAATTAGGAAATCAAACCTCCAAAAAAGGATCGGCTCCGAACCATCTTTCTTGCGATATCTTGTTTGGTCGAAAACACTTTTGTTTGCTCAAGATACAAGAAAAAAACCAAAGACTGCTCCAAAACAAGAAGAGTCCCAACAAATTTCTGCTAAATCTGGTGGAGCTCCAATAAATCTGGCGATGCCGCTAAATATGGCTGGACTGCCAAAATTTTGGCCAAAAATGGCAGAGGTACCAAGAAATTTTTTTTTTTTTTTAACAAATAAAAATTAATTTTTTTTGAAAAAATAAAAATAATATAATTTTCTATTTTTTTCGTTGCCTCAAAAAATGTGCCCAGAAAAAGGGTCGTACAACAAAAAAAATTTTTGCCTGTGAATGCAACTATGTCCAAATTGGACATGCCTTATACAAAAAATAAGGGTTTTGGGGCCTTTTGAGCGCAACTAAGAGGTATGTTTCAGCCAAAAGTGCTCCAAAAAAAAACTCCTCCCCAGATCCACAAATATCTGAAACAAAAAACCTCTCAAAAAACACAGATCTGAAGAACAAGGCCAAATCTCTCATGAATATAACAAGAGCATGAAGATTTGTTGCTTTGATACCATATTGGAGTTGATGAAAACTCAACCCTACAGCTCCCAAGAATCACCTTCATGCAAACCTTCCACAGAAAGAGAGAAGCAAAAGCCATGGAGGCTAGAAATAACATATCGATGAAAGAGGAAACATCATGTGCAAAAAATGGAGAGAAACTTCTCAATGCATTAGAATCCTCAATAATTAAATAATTACAAAGAGATGAAACCTTATAAAGGTGATCAAAACCCTAAAATGGAGAAACCTAGCTTGCATGATAATAATTAATAAAAGAATTAATTATTACATGCCTAAAGTTTAGCTTAAGTAAACTAGAGATAATAAGTGACTTAATAATTAAATCAAAATGATTTAATTAATAAATGAATTAACTTATTACTCTAATAATAGCACCCCTTAAGAACAATTAAGACATAACATGTGACTAATTGTTGGTTGACAGTTTGTCCTCCCGTTAGATTTATGATCTCTGACTCTTTTAGCACCCAAGGTGAGAGAACAAAAGGATGTCACCAAAAAATGGGTCAGTGTATATCTTCAATCACTTCCCTCTAAATTGACAGGTACAGCTCCCTGATTGTTTATGATGTTCAATGAATTTGTTTTTATCCTTGATCACCAGATTATCTCTTGTTTTTTTAACCAAATTACTCATAGACATGAGCAATTCAAGCAAGGATTTTATGTTTACTATCTCCTAACCTTAATCTACCTACTTTAACCATGCAAAATCTAGCCAAGAGAACAGGAGCAGAATCATGCATAGAAGACAAATA
>MU225201.1:1741083-1753961 GCA_018584345.1 Thuja plicata
CAGAAAAAGTAACTGAGAAATAGAACGCGCCCAGACTTAGGGTTTATCATATCATTTAGCACTTGGAAAATCTATGGTTTCCAGGGTTTACCACAGCACAGAGATCAGAACAAAGAACCAGGAAGTTTCCAAGCCATAAGTACCACCACAGATCTTTCTTCTGAGACTTTCTAAATTCCTGGATGCCATGATCACCAATCGTTCTTCTGCTGAAAAGATCATCAATTATAAGATTATAATCTTTGCCAGATTGGGTGCTATAACCTACCCAAGACCTTGAAAATATCCCCCCTGGCTCAGAGCAAAAAGCAGATGAAGGGAAATCTGGCAAAGATCACTTACCTATAGTGACTTAGACCTAGACTCATGACTGACCAGACTGACCAATATTGCCAAAAAAAATGAGTGACTTAAAGTCAGACAACACTAATAAGACCTAATAGGACCTGTTGGTGTTTGAAAATGTTTATGCTATCTAAAGCTACCAATATGCCTTGAGGCTGATGTTAGGAGTGGTTAGCTCCAAGTATGGAATCTCTACAAGGCAACTAGACCAATTATATGGACAAGAATTCCCTCTGCACTTCTAGCTCTGCAAAACCAAGGTAGGTACACCTAATCTAGATAACATACAACTCTTTACAACTCTTTATCACTCTAGATTTCAACAATAGATAATGGTAAGAAAGTGCTAAATACTAACCAGGCATTCATTGACTCTCTATTAGCAAGTAGGACATATAACCAAAAACCATAGGATATGAAAGAACTTAGTAATGGTTTTGATGAAAATTTGGAGAATATAGCCAAACTCTATCAAACATGCATCAACAAAGAATAGAAAATCTTTTGATCAGTGCCTTATCCATTGGGAAAATTATTCAATCCAAGTACTAAAATAGAAAACAACCTATTGGCAAGGGCTCATAGCCATAAACACAATTATCTTAGATCATACAGTTTCTTATGAGATCCCTATGCATATACATCAAATGAATCTATGTTTCACCCAAAGCATGTTTAATCTGATCCTAGATCAGAACTATGGAATAGAACATACACACAGATAACTCTATGTATTGGGCTAGAAAATCCAAAACTCATACAATGAAAGCCAAGGAGAGACTTGAAACTGAGACAATTGTATTAAGTATAATGAGTCCAAATCTATAACAATATGACTGCATAACTACACCATTCAATAACTTGCAAAAGATCAAGAAGTGTCTATCTTATCATGAATTACAGTCTGATACAAATCTGATATATCCCTCGAACTCAAACTTCTGAGCCAACAATTAGGGTCAAAATTTTTGGAACCCCTAAAAAAGAGAAAGGAAAGCCTTAAGTAGAAGGAGGAAACCCTCTGCCAAGAAATCAATGCAATCCTATCTGGCAAACTGATCTTTCTCCAAAAGATCACAAAAATATCTGTCCTGACAAACCACTCACCAATTTACAAGCAAAGATCCAATCTCGTCAATGCAGAACACTCATAACATGGTAGAAATATCTTGAAATAGAAAGTAAACCAGAGATCCATGAGGCCACCATGCAACATTGAATGCATTCAGAACCATAGAACACAACTTGAGACACACAAACTGCACCATTAAGATTGACATGGGCCAAGAAGACCTCAAGCCACTCCCCTACAAGTCTGAGAACACACCACCATGATAAAATGCATAGAGACATTAAAAATTTTAAAATATAATTACAACAGATAACTCCTCTAGCACCAAACACATCAATGGCCAAGATTAGGACCTTTTCTCAACTTTAAAACATGACTGTTGATGATCTTTACGTAATATGGGCACCAAGTAAAAAGAAAAGCTATCTTTTCCTAGTCAAACTCCATTGACATCCATGTGGAAACATCCCACTGGGCCTCAGAACCACCTGTCTTTCTTTTCCTGCATAGGCCCCACACTCTTTACTGCCAACTTGGACATGCATCAAGATTTTCACCACCATGTGATGCTTATCTTCCACGCATCTTTCCTTCACGCAGTAGCGAATCACCATTGGATCTTGATTTTCTTTTCACAATCCTTTTCCATTCACCACCATGTGTCGCCATCTGACTTGATCCATCTTTTCAATCCCACCTAACCATCCTGCCAACTAGGCCATGTGGCACCACCTTACTCACTGAGACCTCTGTCGCATGCCCATCCAATTTGGAAATGCCACATGTCACACCTGCTCCATTGCACAATTTTATTGGACCTATCGTGACTCGGATTGTGCCATCGCACCTTGCCGCCACATGTCATATCACAAAACTTGTCCTCTAAGCACGAACCCACAAAATTATCCACCTTGTCTGCTAGCTAGCCACCACTAACCGCAACACTTTAAAAAGTGTCAGCCAAAAGGCACATGCCTTTTCGCACTTAACCTATTGCGGGCTTGGGTATAAAAACATTAAGTTACTTCACCGTACAACCAATGTGGGATGTATGACCTGAGGTGTTTCAACAAAAATTAGACCAGCAGAGACACCAAGACCTACCCGATTGATTTGAATCCACAAAGGTGACCAAAAGGGAACAAAATACAACCATAACACCCCTCTGCAACCCTTTCATGTGAACATAAGATAAAAAAAATTCTACAACATTTGAAAGTCTTCTATGGAAGCCCTAATAGTTTTACAGTCCTAACAGTGGCTTTGATTGGTGATGTATGTCTCTCATAGGCATAGCAAGGATCTAGAATCTCAGGGATAAGTAGACCACCCAAAAAAATAAAGGGAAACCTAACCTAAAACACACACCCTAAAACAATAGAAACTTATTTACAAGCTACTATTCATGGATTTGAGACTTCAAGAGAAGTAAAATTTCAAGAATTGTCCATGAATAGGCAATTCCAAAACATTTTCAACCAAGTCCTTAAGAATATATGAATCTAAACCCCATTTAATGTCAATTATATATGGCCCAAGCCAAATAGTGTCGAATTTACCATGTTTACCTTTATCTTCAAGTCTGGCATTCCACATCAGGACCAAGTCATCAGCTTCAAAAATTCTGATAGTTGTTCTTTTATCAAACAAATTCTTATACTACAACTGCAACTGAACATTCTTTTCATGTGCATCCCTTCTTGATTCATCTAGTTGTATCAAATCATCCATTCTAATTCTCATATCATCATCCATCTCTTCATCATACTCTTGGACAAACTTGTACATCTGCAGTAGATTGTTTTGAGGCAACCTAGCATGAATACCATACACCAAATCAAAGGGTGCACAACTAATTTCTTTCTTGATTGTTACTCTGTCATCCCACAGTGCTAGTTGCAATTTTGAATCCCAAGCTTTCTTGTTCTTATCCAACATACTTTTAAGTATCTTGATCAAACTTTTATTACTGGATTTAGCCTGGCCATTTCCTTGTGGGTGATATGGGGATTAGTAAGAGATTGGGATGCCATACTGCTGGCCGAAAGCATTAAACTCTTCTAATATGAAACACATTGCATTATCCACCACAATAATATATGGACATCCAAATCTATTCAAGATATTTTGTAGCATGAAATCAATCACAACCTTACTAGTAGCCTTTTTAGTGGGGATTGCTTCAACCCATTTAGTAAAATAGTCAGTTGCTACTAGAATCCATGAATAGCCTCCACTTCACTTGTTTTCAATCTCACCAATGAAGTCTATTCCCCATTTTTGAAAAGGTTCTTCCACTACAACAGGCTTCAAAGGCAAACTTCCCCCAAACCTGAGCTTACATGCAAATCTTTGGCATGCATCACATTTCTTAACATAACTGTGGGAATCCTTGAATATTGTTGGCCACCAAAAGCCAGATCTAAGAATTTTTTGTGCAATAGTCTTAGCCATGTAGTGGCCCCCACATGCATCATCATGCATTTGTTCCATCAAGCTTTTGGATTTGTCAAAATCAACACACTTGAGCAATACTCCACCTTTAATTCTCCATCATAACTCTCCCTGAATTATTGCATACTTAACATCCTGCAACTTGATTGTTCTTTTCCTATTTTTATCCATGTTATGGGGTAACGCCATTTTATACAAATATCCAACAATGTCCTTATACCAGTCACAATAATCCATATCACAAATGTAGGGCCTTTGGTCCTCCAAAATATTTATATGATTGGCATCCAAACTGCTTTGAGCCATGAGCTTTTCAAGTCCCATACCCTTGACCAACTTTGTAATATAGATATCAATGTTAAATTCCTAAATTTTGTTTATCCATCTACATCTCCTTCCCGACACCTCTTGCTAGACTAAAATATCTTTCACAGCAGCACTAGGTACATAATAAATCACAACTGCTCATACCAAATAACACCTAAAAGCTTTGACAACTTTAACTAAAGCATAATCTTGTTTTTCCATGATATCATATTTAAGCTCTATTTCTTGCAAGGACTTACTGAAAAAGGAGATGGGCATCTCAAAGCCCCATGCATTCTTTTGTAATAACACTGCATCAATGGTATTATATGTAGCAAAGGAGAAGATTTGCAAAGTCTTACAATAATCTGGTGTTCTTAGGACAGGAGCATCCTTGATATCCTGTTTGATACCTAAAAAATCCTTGCATGCTTCTTGATTCCACTCTACCTTGGCTCCTTTCTTCATCATCCTTGAGATTGGGATACTCGTTTCAGCAAAGTTAGTGATAAATCTCCTCAAGAAATTTACCTATCCAAAGAAAGATTGAATTCCCTTGACATTCTTAGGCTGAGGGATCTTGTCAATTGCATCTATCATTTAAAGTTCAATTCTTACTCCATCTCTAGACACAATATTCCCTAATATCTTTCCCTCTGTCACCCCAAAAACACACTTCTTTGGGTTAAAAGAAACCCCATATTCCAATGCTCTCACAAATTTTTTCTCAAGATGACCACAATGGTGTTCCTCTTTCACTGAATAGGTAGTAAGGTCATCTTGGTATACTTCTAGAAAACCATTTATAAAATCTGCAAATGCTACATCCATGGCTCTTTGAAATGTTGCTCCAACATTTGTCAAACCAAAAGGCATCCTGAAATACACATAAGTGCCCCATGGTGTGGTGAATGCAGTCTTGAACTGCTCTGATTCCTTGATCATGACCTGATTCTACCCTGAAAATCCATCCAACATAGACATCAACTCTGATCCAGTGACTCTTTGTAACATAGCTTCCATGTTAGGTAACCCATAGTTATCATTTAATGAATTGATGTTCAAGTTCCTAAAATCTACACAAAGTCTAATATCACCATTTTTATTTCTTATTGTACCAAATTTGATACCCATGTTGATTGTCTTATTGGTTTGATTATTCCAGCATCCCTCATCTTCTTCAATTCTTCTTGCATCTTGGGTGTTAGGGTGGGATTGATAGGTCTTAATTTATGTTTGAAAGGATTTGTGCCTTCTTTTAAAGGAATATCATGTCGGAAAAGGTCATCTCTATATGCCTTTAAGTCATCATAAGACCATGAAAATACATGTTTATATTTATTGAGAAGGTTAACCAACAACTCTCTGGGTTTAGAGGACAAGTTTTTACCAATGTATACCTTCTTAGGAGCTTCATCTGTCCCCAAATTCACTTCCTCTAAGTTTTTAGGCTTGTTCACAGTCCTTGTCCTTATTGTCCAAAGCTTTCTCAAGCACAACCAATCCTTTGGGAACTCTGTTTGACTTCAGCTGCAGGACCTCTTTGCAAAAAATAGTATCCTTACCATCCACAGTCTCTACATACCCACTGAAGTCCATTTCTTTGTTTCCAAACTCTAATTCATAATACATAAATCTCAAAATATCTAAATCATCTTCAAAAGCTTCCCAACTTTCAATCTTATCTGGGATAGAAGGCCTGGATTGAACTTAAATCTTAGAAATTCCTGCAAAGGTAACATCTCCTAGTTGTAAAGCAATATTGGCCAACAAGTCTGCCACTATTTTTTGATTCCTATCCATCCAATCAATACCAAAAGCATAAAAATTTTCTATTTCATCCCATACAACATTCCTATACTACTTCAGTCTCTGATTTTTGGAAGCATATTTAGATCTTATTTGAGAGATTACCAATTCAGAGGCTCCAATTACCCTGAGATTCTTTATACTGTGTCTTGAAGCCAATCTTAGTCCAATTAACAAGGCCTCATACTCTAAAATATTGTTAGTACATGTGAACAACAAGGTGAATGAGAACTTGTAAGTCTTACCAATAGGAGTTATTAACATAACTCCTGCACCTTCTCATTCCTTTGAGATTCCACCATCAAAGTAAATTTTCCACAAGTCATTATTGTCTGCCAGATTATCTTTTTCTTCAGTGAATAACACATACTATTTTTCTACCCCAACCTTCCCATCTTGGACTTGGATAGACCCAATGATAGTATCCAAGAAACAATTCATATTATTATCATTAATTTTCTCAATCATGTGAGGGGTTCTTGTTTCTCTGGATACCTTGATACTTTGACCAGTGATAAAAAAGGTTGCAAATGAGAGATCACATTGAATACTGCCTCCCATTGAGGCACTCCACTTCCTTGATAGGAGCATTCCATACTAAGGAGGAATTTCCACTACTAAAACACTCATGGTTAGCATATTCTCATGGCATGCAACAATTCTATAAGGCAGAGCCCTAATGGTACCTATGACAGGTACTTCTCTAGAGTCCATTGCTTGACATCTCCCATGAGGAGAATCAACTTGCAGTCCTAATGACTTCATGATTTTTGTTGGTATGACAATATTTGATTCCCTAGACTCTATCATACAATTCTTTAGCCTCTTACCATTTATGACCAAAGTTAAGAAAAATGGATCTACAACTCCCAAAGGATTGCTAGCATGAATTTTACTTAAGAAGACTTGAGGAATCTTTGAGACAATCACCTCTGATTCTTTCACTTTGTTATCAGATTTATACTTTGATTTTCCCATTTCCTCAACTTCTTCCTACTCCTGCATTCTTATAGAAGAGATGTTGCTCACCCATGTTAAACTTTTTTCAATGTGTTCTTCAATCCTCATCATCTCCAAGAGTGGGACCTTGACTATGATTTGTCACAACAAATGTCCCATATCAACTGGAGTATATTTCAAATGAGAAATGCCTTGCTTCAAAGTAATAACATTCTTATTTTCAGCTTGAGTAGCAAGGCCTAGATCAATCCCTTTTCTATTCTCATGAAAGGATGGAGAAATTATTTCTGGTGTCTTTACTTTCACCTTGCGGACAACAATTGGATTATCAGGCGTATCTCCTTTCTTGACCTTTTTTCTCTTGATACCTTCAACAAGATTTTCTTTTCCTAGTACTTGCTCAGTGTTTTCTCATGCCTGTCTAACAAAAATACTAGAGGGTCTGCCATCAACATTTCCCATTGTTCTGCTTCTCAAATTGTAGTTACTCCTTGCTTGAGAAACCATGTCTACAGTAATTTGTGCAATTTATTCATCTGAGGGTCTTCTTATTGAAAAAGGTTCATTACCCCTTGTAGCATTGCACCTTATGTCATCCATTCTTTATTCTTCTTCATTTGATGAAAACAAGTATGTACTTCCATTTTCCTCATCAAATTCCTCTTCACTCCTCAAAAGTGAAGAATTCATTGCAAAACCAATATCATCATATAGTTCATCATCTTCTTCTCTTTCTTGTTGTGCCTCACTTGTAGATATGTTCAAAGAAATTTCACAATAATCAGGGTTGTGTGGGGATTGGCAAGTTGTACACTATGAAACATCATCACATGTATTGACAGAGTTTCTTTGTAAAGGATTAGGAGTGTCACCATTAGGCTTGTCATTTCTTTGTGGGAAAATAGGCTTCCCATCTTTCCATTGGGTAGTGTAGGGGTAATCCTGCATCCTTGGCTTCCTATTAAAATTATTGGTAATAGGTCTGCTATCATTATTTCAAACCTTAATAGTCTTGTTATCTACAGGCTTCAAATCTTTAATGACACTTAAAATCTATTTCATGTTAACTTCATCTTTAGGCTTAGCAACATAAGGCCTATATGATTCTTTCCTAGCAGGCTTCAAATCTTCTCTTCTACCCAACTTCCCTGACACTCACCTATTTGTCTCAATATTCACTGTTGTCTTATATGCATCGCTGAGAGTTCTAGGGTTCTTATCTCTAAGGAGGTAACCCATTTTTGAATCAAAAGCATTCAAATAGGTGGCAAGACAAACCTTATCATCAAGCCTTAAAACTTTGAATAATTTATGCATAGCCATCTGAAATATTGTATTAAATTTAGAAACATCCTCATTCTGATGTTTCTTGATGTTATTGAACTCATTTAGCATAAAACCTTCATTTTTCTTGTCACCATATTATTCTTTAAAACAAATCTCTAACTCATCCATAGATCCTATAGAACCAAAAGACCTAAACCAGACCTAGCATCCTCAACTAGATATTGCACAAATAGATTCATTAATACATCCTCATGCATGATATCATAGTCATACATCATATCAATAAACCTTTTCAAATGTTCTTCACAAGTAATAACATTATTCCCAGCAAACTTAGGAATTTTATCTTTGATTTCATTTGGATAACCAGGAACATCAATGAAAGAAAATTGTTTGTACCTTTCTACATGAGTTGGTCTCCTTGGAAAAGGGTTGTCATCTTCAAAAGTAGATCACTTGGCATGTGATGCTGTAGCTACCTCAGCACCAACAGGCCTAGAATTCTTCCTGAGAAAATCCATCTTCTTCTTCATTTCTAAAGCAGCATCTTCCAACTTGGCCTTTTCAAGCTCTTTAGCTATGATCTCTTTTTATATTCTAGCCCTTTCTAGATTAGTATCCAACTTGGAAATCTGATCTAATTGAGCCCTAGGATTCACATGTTCATCTATTTGAACACTTTTCACCTTTTTCTTACCCTTATTCCTTGGTTCTTAGGTAGTAAGAACTGGCTGGATGAAAGGTTCCTCTTCAGCTTAATCAGGTTCATCAACCTGGTTAATTGCCTCCAACCTCCACAACTGCCATTTATTTTTCTCAAGAAAACTTTTTTCATATCTAATCTTATCTTCCCTTTCCTTTTCTCTTCTTTGTTTGATGGCAATTTTATCATGGATTCTCCTATCCAGTTCATCAATCTCTTCTGCTACACTATCAGAATCAGGGAGAGTAGTATTAGATTCTCCAATTTATTTCTCACTAGGAGAGTGATAATCTTCATAAGCACCCAATCCCAAATCAACATCATCTTCATACTCTGATGCATTTCCTTCCTGACTACACTGGATTGGTTCTTCTATTCTTTTGTTCTCCACTTGTCTCTCATTTTGAGGGATAGCTCTATTTTTCTTTCCTTTCCTTGGATGATTAGCCTTAGAGGTAGTTGGAAACTCATCCTCCATCTTGTCTTTAGGATGTCTCTTCACCCAAGCTCTAGTGTTCCTATGACTCATGTCAAGAAAGTGTATATAAATTGAAATATGTTAATTGGCAATGTTGTAGAGATCAGAGTCGCCACCCAACAAGTTGGGAAAATACAACACTTACCAGAATGAAAAAGGTAGAAAAAAACTCACATGACAAAGGATAACACAAGGTTAAATATAAACTTCCAATGGTCAACTTACTGGTCAGTTAGGACACTATTATACACTCTATCCCCAGTGGAGTCACCATTTTGTTGGTGTTTGAAAATGTTTATGCTATCTAAAGCTACCAATATGCCTTGAGACTAATGTTAGGAGGGATTAGCTCCAAGTATAGAAGCTCTGAAAGGAAACTGAACCAACTATAGGGACAAGACTACCCTCTGCACTTCTGGCTCTACAAAAACAAGGTGCATACACCTAATCAAGATAACATACAACTATTTACAACTCTTTATCACTCTGGATTTCAACAACAAATAATGGGAAGAAAGTGCTAAATACTAACCATGCATTCATTGACTCTCTATTACCAACTAGGACATACAACCAACAACCATAGGATATGAAAGAACTTAGTAATGGTTTTGATGTAAATTTTTAGAATATAGCCAAACTCTATTAGACATGCATCAACAAAGAATATAAAAGCTTTTGATCAGTGCCTTGTCCATTGGGCAACTTCTTCAATCCAAGTAGTGAAACAGAAAACAAACTATTGGTAAGGGCTCATAGCCATAAACACAAATATCTCAGATCATAAAATTTCTTATAAGATCCCTATGCATATACATCAAATGAATCTATGTTTCACCCAAAGCATGTTTAATCTGATCCTAGATCAGAACTATGGAATAGAACATACACATAGACAACTCTATGTATTGGACTAGAAAATCCAAAACTCATACAATGAAAGCCAAGGAGAGACTTGAAACTGAGACAATTGTATTAAGTATAATGAGTCCAAATCTATAACAATATGATTGAATAACTACACCATTCAATAAATTGTAAAAGATTAAGAAGTATCTATCTTATCATGAATTACAGTCTGATACAAATCTGATATATCCCTGGAACTCAAAATTTTGAGCCAACACTTAGGGTCAAAATTTTTGGCACCCCTAAAAAAGAGAAAGGAAAGCCTTAAGTAGAAGGAGGAAACCCTAGGAGAGGGTTCTAACAACTTTCCTGTCAAGCAATCAATACAATCCTATCTCACAAATAGATCTTTCTCCAAAATATCACAAAAAGATCTGTCCTGACAAACCACTCGCCAAGTTACAAGCAAAGATCCAATCTCATCAATGCAGAACACTCATAGCATGGAAGAAACATCTCGAAATAGAAAATAAACCAGAGATCCATGAGACCACCATGCTGCATTAAATCTATTTGGAACCATAGAACACAACCTGAGACACATAAACGACACCATTAAGACATACATGGGCCAAGAAGACCTCGAGCCACTCCCGTGCGATTCTGAGAACATGCCACCATGATAAAACACTCAGAGACATTTAAAATTTTAAAATATTATTACAATAGCTAACTCCTTTGGCGCCAAACACATCAAAAACCGAGATCAAGACCTTTTCACAACTTTAAAATATGACTGTCGATGAAATTTACGTAATATGGGCACCAAGTAAAAAGAAAATATATCTTTTCCTGGTCAAACTCCATTGACATCCATGTGGAAACATCCCACTGGGCTTCAAAACTACCTATCTTTCTTTTCCTGCGCAGGCCCCACACTCTTTACTACCAACTTGGACACACGTCAAGCTTTTCACCACCGCATGATGCTTATCTTCCTTGCATCTTTCCTTCTTGCGGTAGTGAATCACCATTGCATCTCGATCTTCCTTTCACGACCCTTTTCCATTCACCGCTATGCATCACCATCTGACTTGATCCGTATTTTTGGTCCCACCTAACCATCCTGCTAGCTGGGCTAGGTGGCACCACCTTACTTGGTTGGACCTCTACCACATGTCCATCCAACTTGGCACCGCCACCTATCAAACCTGCCACATGTCACACTTGCACCATTGCGCCATCCAACTAGACCTACCATGAATCAGATTGCACCATCCCACCTTGCCACCACCTTTCATCTCATGGAACTTGTCGTCTAAGCACGAGCTGGAAAAATTATCCACGTTGTCTTCCAGTTGGCCGCCACTAGCCACAACACTTTAAAAAACATTAGCCAAAAGGCATGTGCCTTTTGACACTTAACCTATTACAGGCTCAGGTATAAAAACATTAAGTTACTTCACCGCACAACCAATGTGGGATGTATGACTTGAGGTGTTTAAACACAAAACAAACCAGCAGAGATACCAAGACCTACCCGACTGATTTGACTCCACAAAGGCGACCAAAAGGGAAAAAAACATAACCATAACATCCCTCTGCAACCCTTTCAGGTGAATAGAAGACAGAAAACTCTTTGCAACATTTGAAAGTCCACCATGGAAGCCCTAATAGTTTTATAGTCCTAACAGGACCAATAAGACCTAATGGGAAGTTAATAAGACCTAATAGGACTAATAAGATCTAATAAGACTTCTTAAGATCAATTAGTACCAATTAAGACCAATTATTACCTAATAGGACCTAATAATACCTATTAAACTGTAATAGGACCCTTAAGACCTAATAGGACCAATTAATACCTAATAGGATCCCTTAAGACCTAATGGGACTAATAGGACCTATTAAGACCTGTATCATCTTAAAATGGAAGCACTTCCATGTTAAGAGAATTTATCCCTCCTTAGGGGATGTATTTGACCTCCATTACATCATCCCCCCATTTCTACATCATCTCCCCCTAATCTGCTCCTCCTTATACCACTTTCGGGACTGATTTCTGCATTCTGGGTTGCAAGACTCTATTTCTGGGATGCAGGGACAGGTTCAACCTCAGCCCTGCCCTAGGACAAGGTCAACCTCAGCCCTTTCCTAGGATAGGTCCAACCTTGACCCTGTCCCAAGGTCCCAAACCTAGAATACCACAGTTTCCCAGATGTCGGTCTTTGCAAAAAATTCTCTCCCGCTTCCGGGTCGGCTGTTTCAAGTTGCAAATTGGTTGATTCCTAAATTATATTTAATATAGGTCCTCTCCTATGGGTAAAGGCTTAAATGATGATTTAATTATCCTATGTAGGCCTCCTTAGAAGATTGTGCCCTGATTTCCTATAAAAGGAAGCCTTCTCTCTCATTTTTCTCTAAGCATTATCAACTATCAACTAAGTAATAAGAGGTGATCAAGATTTTGTTCAAGCATCTATTGTTATACATGTTCTCAAGCTCTCAAGGTGTTCAAGTCTTCCTCTCAAGAATTCAAGTTCTCCATTGAAGATCAAGGATTCAAGCTTCCAAGCCTTTGAAGGGATTTGGTTCAAGCATTCAAGATTCATCAT
>MU225201.1:1779585-1792924 GCA_018584345.1 Thuja plicata
TAAGTGACAACCTCTATGTATAAAATTCTCTAACAAGGTCACACTTAACAGTGTGTTTGTAACCTTTAACAGGGTTGGCTCCTAACAGGGCTCACTTTAGAAGAGTGAAAATTTGGGGTACCGGTCCCAGTGGTTTTTTCCCTTAACAGGACAGGGTTTCCATGTTAAAATTCATGTGTTATATTTGTACGATTCATTTCTTTAGTATCTTGCATCTTACATAGCTAACTCTGGATTGATCAGTATACTCTGCTTATTTACTGAGTTTTGGTAAATATTTATACTGCTTATCGGTAATCAAGAAAGAATAAGGATTGACAGAGAAAACTGACAAACAGTTAATCATTATTAGTATTTCAAGGCATGCATCTTGTAGGGACATAATAACCTGAGATTTATTGATTGGTGGTTAAGTTTGAAGGATAAATATTGAGGCCACTAATTCACCCCCCACCCTCTCAGTTATTACTAATAGATCCCTCTAAAGTGGGTGCTAAATGTACCATCCTAAAAAGTAAGCACTCAACTTGTGCTCATTTTTGGCCCACTTTAGTGCGTTCCTCATGGTAGGACCTCATATTGTACTTAAATGCATAATTAATTCAGATATAGGTCCTCCTTCTCCTTCATTTTTTATTGAATTTGAGGTTGGATCTAATATCTATGCATATTTCCTATTAATTCATGATTCATTTCCATTTTAGGTCCCTTTTATGCATTTTACATCTCAGAAGTTTCCCTGATTTCTTGACAGAAAGGCCTTTCAGACCTCCCTTTTTGCACAGAATCCTAGGTCACGAGCTAGCTTTAAAAAATTAGGTCTGGACAAGGCTGACTTGGGTTGGCCTTTTCCTATACTGGGTTGACTTAGGTTAGTCTTGTCCTAGGTAATTTTTAACTATTGGTCTCTAGGCCTGATGTGGCCTTGTCCTAGGTGCTTAATCAATGTCGGCCTTGTAAAATTAGAGCCGTGAAATATGTATAAAAGGATACCTCTTATCTTCATTTTGGCATCCATAAGTTATCTTATCTTTATGCAAGCATTATTGAGAAATTTATTTTGCATTCAAGAGATCCAAGTGAAATCAAACATCCATTGGAGACATTCATCAAGCATTCAAGGCATTTCCTTCCGCAGATCTAGTTATTTTCCCCATTAGAGGCCAAGCAAAGTAGTGAGCCCAAGCAAAGGAGTTTGACATCGAGTAAGGAGATTCACATTCATCCATCAAATTTTCCTATTCTCTCTCTTCTTATCTTCAATAATGAGATGAATTACAACATCTATTTCATGAGGTTTTGTCTTACATGATTTCCTTTTTGTTTTTTTGTTGAGTCAATTTTTTTTGCATCAACATTCTTGATCACATATTGAGAGAAAATTGCATTTACATGGTATGATATACTCTATTGTTTAGATCTAAATTCTTCTACATGTCAACATTTCTTTCAATATCATCTATTTCATTTCAAGGTTAATTCCTATACATGAGTTTGACCAAGGCAATCCCATCCCCCAAAAAATTTCCCTTTTTCTTTATGTGAAGATGCAGATTTAGAGGTTCCAGATCTGAGAAATCATAAATTCATTACTAGCGATTGATTTTCTAAAGGATTCAACATCTTTTGTGCCTCCAGGATAAGGAAAAATTTGGAGGACAAGGGCAAATTGAGTCAGCATTTTCCTAAGGATCTGCATTTTCACAATCAGAAAATAAAGGTCTCAGAGTTCCAGACCCAGATCAACTTCTAGTTTGAACAGTTTTCTGACAGGCTTTTCTAGATTTGCGGTTTGGTGCTTCTCTCCTAGATTTCTTGAGGTAAATTCATTATCCTCTTTCTTAATAATTTACTAGTTTTACTTATCATCCTTTATCTTTCACTTATCATAAAGGAATCACCAAAAAATCTCCCCCTGCATTTTGTGTGGGCCAGGAATTTGCGCACTTACTCTCTTTGTTGTGAAAATCATATTTTGCCTTGTAGGGAGTTTGGTATTCCAATGTATCCATGACTTGGTGGTCTACCATTGATCACCAATTTTACCATCATAGAAAGTTTAAAAACACAATGTGTAATTCAACATGAAACTTCATATTTTACAAACTTAGTTCATGGTTGGTAAGATATACTTTTTTTCTCATTTGTAGTTATCTCAAATTGAACATTTGATATCACAAATTTTTAAAACCCTAACCTTAACCACAATGCTAACCATGATGTGAACCCTTACCCTAACCATAATCCTAATCGTGTGATATTAAACCTAACTCCAAACCCCAATCCTAATAAAAACCCTAAACCATACCCCTAATCCTAAATCCTAAGTCCTAAACCCTAACCCTAATCATAAACCATTATACTAACCCTAATCCTAACTATTACCATAGCCCTAATCTTGATTATAACCCTAAACCTAAACCTTATCCCTAATCCAAATATTATCTAATAAAAAACTTAAACCCTAATCCTAATCATAATACTAATCCTAATCAAAAGCATAAACCCTGAACCCTAACCCTAACCATAATACTAATTATAATGTACACTATAATACTAACCATAATACTAACTATGATGTAGACTATTACCTATTTTACCTAAAGAGGAGTTTATTGTGATAACCAACCTATAATTCAAAATAAAATCAAATAAAGAGAAAAAGTACATCTTACCAACCAGGAACTAAGTTGGCATAGTTTCAAAAACATGATGTGTAGTTCAACCTAGAACTTTATATTTACAATCAAATCCTGTCAAGGTGCACATACATATTTTATCTCAAGTGGACGATTGTGATATCCAACCTTTAGTTTTAGATAATATCAAATGAGTAGAAAAATTACATCTTACCAATCATGAACTAAGTTTGTGTAGGAAGTAGGATCTTTTGAAGAACTTCTTGAAGAATTCCCTAATAAACTAGAGTCATTTAAAATAAATCCCAAAGTGAGAACTTAGAAAAAGTAACATGAAGTTGCCCAATAAGATCATAATCACTAGTTTTCTCAATCGTTGGTTTAGGTTCTCGAGGAAGATCGGGTTGAGGAGGTGGTAGAGTTGTAGCAGGCTAGTTAACATTATCTTTATTTCTTCGAGTGTTATAGGCATGGGGAATGGTATTTTAAAATTTATTCTTCTATCAAAATAACTCGGTGAAGGGATTTGGTGAGTTACCAACTCGTGATTTACCTTAAGTGGATTTTTCCTTCTTGGGAGGACTAGTGCAAGTCATACAAATGATTGATCTCTTGGGCTTTGCAGGAGCTATTGAGACAACAATAAGAATCATGGACTCACTTGTCCTTAATGAAGGTATCTCTTCATTCAAAAGGTGTTTTGTGGACTTGGAATCATGGGAGGATACACCTAAGAAGTCTTCCAAGGCATCCTCCAACATGTCAAAGTCATCTAAATTGAGAATACCTTGTCAAATGCACCAAATCCTTGAAGGAAGAGATCTAACATTTCAACATTTATGTTGGGTTCACCAAAATATGGAGAAAGGGGTTTCCTACCTTCCAAAGAGACAATATTCTTTACACCACCTCACTTTTTCTAGTGCTCTAGTGAGCTAGTGGATCTAAAGAACTAAAATAATATAACTACTATAATCTAATCAAACAGATGCAGTAATTGAAACTACTAAATAGCAGTACAAAAATAACAACGATATCTACAATATAAACAAAAATATAAAAAGGTCAAATACCTAAGAAATTTTAGTAGATATGGATATCCTGTCTATAGAAGCATAAAATTGGGAGACCAAATGAAATACTTGGTGATTTTGAACCTCTCAATTTTAGACGAGAGCATGCTACATGGATGTTAGGGTGTTGCATTGTATTCCTCTTTACCAAAAAATAGAGAGTGCACACTTTATCTCCAAATGATTCGAACTCTTTCGTTCATGACACCTATTCACCACCTGCACATAGTAAGATAGGAAAATTGTTGGGGCTATAAAGAATTTTTCCTTAGTCAAACCTCTCCTTTGGTGTTCCCACCACCACAGACAACCAGATATGTATAATCAATAAAACCAATAAGGAGATAAGTAATAGAAATAAATCCCCGCTTAATGGAGGAGAACCCCTATTAAAAAAAAAAAGCAATAAAAATGAACCTCGCTTTAGGGAGAAAGGCCCTTATTGCACAAAGACATAGTATGAAGACAACTAGTAGAAACAAGCCTCATTTGAGGGAGGAAAGCCCCTACTATACAATAGGTAAATGACTCGAGTATATTAATGATAATATATCTACTTAATAAATTTAACATGATAGGACAAGATGAGAGAGAGATAGAGATAATATTGCACAACGTAGATTCTACTCCTCAAGATGTGAGAAGAATAGGATGCGTGATAAATCTGGTAGAGCTTGTCTTTGGATAATCACAAATGAGAGCAAGAATCAGAGCCAAAGATCCAAGAGTCTGAGGGAGTGAGAATGAGAAAAATGAAATCTTTAACGGTTCAAGATAGGCGGTGATAGTTGTTTCATATGCACCTAAGAGAAGGGACATGCGTCAAATGTGGTGTTAGATGCGAATATGTTTTAAAATTTAAAATTTTGTAGGGGTGAGTGCACGCTGCATGGACGTTTGCATGCCACACTACTGTTTGATCGTATGGAGTCCAAATTTGGATGGGAGGTCATCGAAGTTGTTCTTTAGAGGCTCATGATGTCAAAATATGAATACCTGATCATGGGCCTTAGTCATAAATGCATGGGGCTCGATGTGTAAGTGTCATAAATGCAGGGGTGTAATTTTAGGACACTACAAAAGGAAGGAGATTAGCAAATACATTCTTAAATAAAGGTAAAATATAAAGTGAATTTTTAACTTATAGTGAAGTTTGATACAAATTTGATCCATAAAATTTAAAATAAAAACTTTTATGTGAACTTATACTTCTTTTATGCAGTACATGTACCTTCTCCTAGAGGCCACTCAAATTGTAAACATTGTCTTCAGTTTAACATGGTCTTACAAATTATATGACATGAATCATATGGACATGCACTTCCTTTGAAACCAAAAACAGGCATACTTACATGAGCAAATGCTTTGAACATTTCTATTTAATCCCAAACACTTTCAAATTCATGATTATCTCTAGGAGTAAAAAATGATTACAAACCAAGTCAATGGTCAAATATATAATATTTGTCAATTGTTGCATGAACTTCCCATGTGTGGCTCATAGCCTTAGGTATAACCACAAAATCTTCTATACAAAATCTAGCATAGGCTTTGAAACTAGAAATAGGCATACTTACATTAGCAAATGTTTTGAACATTCCTATCTAATCCCAAGAACTTTCAAAGTCATGATAATATGTAGGAGTAAAAAATGATTACAAACCTAGTCAATAGTCAAACATATAATATTTATCAATGGCTGCTTGAACATGCTATGTATAACCACTAAGATTTCTATACAAAATTTAACATTTTTAGAGCTTCCTTTCACATAAGCCCTCACCTTCCCTTTCACAAGGTAACATGTTTCTTTTGCTCTCAAACTTCCCAAAATTGTCCTCAAGCACAACCTCATTTGCATTTGTACGTATATATGAAAAACATTAAAGAAATTTAAAATAATTAAAAAGAAAAATTTAATTCTAAAATTAGTTATAATACTCTGGTCTCTTCCATTTCTCCCCATCTTTAAAAAAAAAATTAACAATGATTTTTAAAACTAATATTAATTAATCTTCAAAACCTAAATTAATAGAATAAAATATCACAATGCATTGTCCTCTAATTCTAGGATTTCATTGCATGATATACGAACTGGCAGTACATACAGGCAACAGACGGTAATTAAAGCATCACACAAATTTGGTGATGTTAAAATGTTAATGGTATGAACTATACTTGGGAATCAAATATTCCTCATTCCTTCGGTGCTCGTATGATTCATCTCATTCCTTCTGTGCTCATATATAATTGATTCATCTCATTCTTCTTTTTGTGCTCATATGACTTCACTTTGAGCAATAATGGTCAAAGGTAGGGGATTTAGAGTTATGAAGTATTGGTATAGGTGGTCTTGGCAAAAATAACTTGGGTAAGTAGTCTTTTTGCATACCATGAATTATCATATGTGCTATTTTCATTTTCTCCAAAGTAGTTTTCATTTCTTCAACTTTCTTTGTTGTCTCCACTATGTGACTGTAGATTCCTTTAGGTATAATCACATCAGAAAAATAGATGTGTTGTTTCATTGAAGAGTTAGTTTCTCTAGGAATGTTAGCGTAATGTTAATGTGGTTGGGGCTTTTATCATCCAACAGTTTTTATTTTGTTTTATTAAATAAGATTGTAGGGTAATTATAATTTTTAATATATTTATTATGATCATATTAATATATTATATTTTATGGTAGGTAATAGAACTAGTGGATGGAGACAAAAAGAAGGTCTATATCTTCTACTTATATTTGGGTAAGACTTTTTTTTTATAAAGTATATTGAAGTATTTCAGTATGTTATTTGTTATTCATATGTTTGAATATATAAATATAATTATTTATTCTGTGATTTTTTATTTCAGATCAACAATATATCAAGTTGTGTTGCATCCATTCTTTTAAAATTCAAAAAAGCGTCTTGAGTTTTTTTGTGCTAGAAGCAATCAAGTACATTTAAGTAGAAGGAATTTTGAGTCCACCTATTTGAATAATACCATCCCAAAGGGTACAATTGTACTGGAAAAAAAGAATATTGAAAAATTTAGCTATGGTTCAACCAAGAGCCTTAAAAGGAGCTAAGTGGTGTCTGGATTTAGATAAGATAGGATAAACCCAACAATCTGCTTCTAGTTGAAATTATATTTAGATGTAATTTTTAAAGATAATGGAAAACATGATGGAATACTGAAGTATTTTTCATTAGAGATTCCCCAAAAAAAAATCAAAGTTTATTGTATTATGCACTTTCATCGTTCCCGTGAAAGTACTTTTGTTGAATATTTTGGACAAGTGGATTCTACTTGTATTTTTTGACTATGTATTTACATACCATTTATTTTAATTTGTATAAATTTAAACTGAGTTACAGATATTATTATTCAGATTTCAAACTCAGAATGTTGTCATATAAACTATAAAATGTCTACAACCAATTTTACTTCATTAGTTATGGATATAAGATAATTAAAAGCCAATTTTGCTTGTTGTATGCTTCTTGTGTTATTTTAAAGAATGGCTAGGTGTATTCGTGATCTATCATATATTTCTTTTAACTTTCTTACCTTTACAAAAGATAATTTATGCAGACAAAAAAGCGATGTTCACCACAGTACTAGATTAGGTTGAAGTGAACTTTTCATTTTAAAATTGTATGCCTCATCCAATAGTCCAACATGACCAAGAAGTGAATCATGCATCCATGGTGCTCAACTCTTGGAGATACATAATACTCACTGCTTATTACATGTAAGTATTGCCAGCCGTAATCTACAAAATCTGCATAGTTGCAACAAGTTAAATCAGCTACAAAGTAGCTTGGTCTATTTTCATGTTAGTCACCTGCATTTTCGCAGAATTTTTGAATGGCTTCCTTCCCAAGACCGTGTTTACTTATGATTGTGATTTTGGCTGCCTACATATTTGTTTCTTGGATTTCGCAAAAACTCTCAAAGCTTTAATGTAATGACCTTGTTGTGCATAGCCAATAATCACACTATTACATCAGTTCTATGCGGCATTTCGTCAAACAATTGGGAGGTATTCCTGACTCTCAATTTTTTTCATGTAGAGGTAAGATATTGAGCTTTTCAAACCCCCCAAATCTGAACATTTGTGTGCCATCTAAGGCCTATAAAACTTCAACTTTTAAACATTCTAAATGCAAAACCAAAACTTCTGAGAAAATCACAATGATCTGAAAAAATGGGAAAAAAATGGAAAAGTAAATTCTTCAACACAAGGCACATTGCCTACTCGATTCTTCTCAAGGGCCTAAATGGCAGTTATTAAAAATAAACTCATTTAGGAGGATTTATTAAAGAAATAAGGCTTTGTCGAAAGAACAGAATAGAAACAGAGGTTATCTTTATATATCTATACCAGAAATCAAAATGTTTAATTTTCCTTGAGAATCGTTCAACTGATAGATAAGGCTATCCTAATTTTACATTCAGAACATTTCTTTATGAAGTGCCTATTTTAAAATTCAAGCCACTACCATCAGTTACAAGAAATAAGAGATTTTCATCTTCAAGTAAGATCAAACTTTGAATTCCACTTGCTTCATTTGCATCATTTGCATTGTAATTTTATAAAATTGTAGATGGCTGATGTTTCATTTCCTGCATGACAAAAATGCACAGTTTCATCGTGTTTCCCAGGCCATTATAGACCATAGCCAACTCATTCTCCTTCATTGATTTTTACATCTACTATGTAATGAATCTTGAGCATTCTCATTCTTGATAGACAATAACCTAATACCTACTCATCTTCCATAAATGTGTACATCTACAAGAAAAATTGTATAGAAACATGGGAACTTAATGACTTTGTGTGGAAGCAGGTAAACTAAAATTCCCCATGGTGTTATTTTATCAACGTATGACCACACCATATTCACATGAATACTATGCGTAATACATGGAGCATTGTCTAATGGAAAGATAAGATTATCCTAGCTCCTTAGATTAAGATCCATGGATCAACCCCTCTCAAATGCATATGGAAAGTCTTGGCAATTGGTCTCCCGCAAGTTGTCCTAGTTTGATCAGTTATTTAGCTAGGATCTTAGCTTGAAAATATCTTAAAGATGGTGTAATTGTCTTAACTAAGAGAATAACACTTTTTGGAAAGGATTCTAGATTCAAACCTAAACATATTTCAAGAAAGAAATTCATACCTTCAAAGATCTATGGGATTCTAGATTCAAACCTAAACATATTTTCAAAAAATTGTGCCCCCAACCTCTCTAACCTCATTTTCTTTAACAACCACTCGTGTTTTATCAAGGATTGGATATGGCCTAATAGCTACAGCCTTAATGTTTTCCCACCTCAAGTTGTTTATAAGCAATTGTTGCTCAATTTACTCATTTCTTATAGACTCAATTCTCTTTGGAGATGCAACATCAAGTGTGTTAGATAGAACAAGATTAGCCTCTAAACATGGAAATCTAAGGTTGATGTCCAATCCCCACTCACTACATAAAGACTTTTTCATATCAAACTTCCAAGGAGAACCCTTCTCAAATTCCTTTGATCAAACCCTCCCCACTCTTTCTATGGTAAGAATGAATCTTTCAAGCGCTATTTTGGCTCTCAAACCCTCCCCATTCTTTCTATGGTAAGAATGAATCCTTCAAGCGCTATTTTGGGTCTATCTACATATTAAGTTATTATAGAATGCTTGTAAGATATCCATACCAACAGTTTTGCATGTTCCTTGGTTCCAGAAATCAACTTTCCTCAATTGCTTGGCTGCTCACAACATATTTTCTAGCTCTTATCATCTCATCATTATCAAAATCATTTGAAAGCTTTGATCCCATATTGCTATGGTGCTTGTTCTAGCTCTTATCATATCTAGTAAGGGATGCATGCTTGATCTCATTCAAATATTTTGGAATCCAATGTAGACCAGAGTTCGAGCATGCCATCCAGAATTTAATATTATGTGTAGCTAATTAGAAACCCAAGACAACACAAAAATCAAGAATATCTAATAGATTAAAACATCATCAACAAAATTTTATATGAAAATCTTGTCGTCATTAGCAAAGTGGGCAGTAACTAGGGAACAATCTTACCATGGAGAGAAATGTTAAGAATTAGATGATTCTCTTGGACATGTTGAAAGAAGTATCCAAGAGCATTGGTTGTGAAGACAGAAAAGTAGAGCAATAGGATAAATTTAGTTAATAGATCTTTGTGGAGGAAATTGTGGGGAGAGGGATTCATTAATAGTTATTCTTGCATTAGCATCGATGAGTAACATACAAACATGAGCACAAAAGTTAGGGCCATATCCCAAACATTGGACTATTTTTATGGATAAATGACCACCTTATATGGTCATAAGAGTTTTAGAATCAAGACATCATGAGTAGTTTGTTGTGCCAGTTTTAGAATCAAGACATCATGCTGATAGTTCACTGCTTAGAGCATTTTGGGTTGTAGGATATTTGATTCTCAATGTGCTTTAGGAATAAAAGATAACGGCCTGCACAAATGGTGAGGGGATTCTTATACGTGCTCTTGTTATTGTGGTAACATAATCTGATATCTGCTATGATAACAAATTGAAAATTGGATCAGAAATGATTGCATAACATGGAACAAATAAGAAGATGGAACTACCACTTCAACATAATGTAGATGGAGATTCATACATTCTGCATACACAAGCAGCATGGATATTCCTCAACACTTTTGGCTATCCGTTTTTCTTAGTGGGTCGTATTCCTTCTAAGAGAGCCATTACAACTTCATTAAATTGAGATTAGCACAATCTCTAGAATTTCTCTTCCACACATGTAGGATAAAAATAATACATACTCAATATAGTTGTATGATATATTTGTGAAAGAAATAAATGTGAATTTTAACTCGTGTTTAATTCTATGGGCCTATAAGTTGGTTATGAATAAAATTTTAGTATAGTATCTTAAAAGAAATTTAAAAATCTAGGGAGTTTATTTTAAGAATATCTAAAATGATATGTTAAAAAATGAAAAAGATATCTTTTTAGAGACTTGTTATATGGGTAAGTTCATTAATATATTATATAGTAAATTGTTTGGATGGGTGTTTAGTTTTAGTTTGTTAAGTATAGTTGGTATTGGTTATATAATTAGCTAATTTGCTATAGGGATGATTTACTAGAGTGTGCTCTTGTTAATTGATTTGAATATGTAATTAAATCTACGAAATTTGTATATAAACTATTTTGAGTTCTATAATTTACGTTGTCAAAATGAAATTACAAGTTCTTTGTATTGGGACTAAAGTGGTCATATTGGTTTGTTTTATTTTCGAAAGTTTCTCCTTATCATTATTGGAAATTTTATTATTTTATGATTATAGTTGAAAATGGATCAAGTATTTAAATTATAGCTTGGTAAATTAGTTGTTAACTATTTAAGAAATGAACATTTTTAGTTAGGATTCATTGTGGCTTTGGTGATTTTCCTTAAGGTGGGATTCAAAGAATGATTTAAATGTAACTTAAACATAGTACTAAAAATTGTTTAAATAAGGTTTATAAATTTATGTTTATTTATTTGTCAAGTTAGAGTTATAATCCTAATTGAGATGTCGTACATAGTTATGTCAATATTTATAAGGTTATATTATACTAATGTCATAATTATTTTTTGTAGACTTGTTGTGTTTAATTATTTATTCTTAATGTGAGTGTATTCTTAATGTGATGATAGGAGGGTTGGGGTTGACATTTGAGTTTTTGTCATAGTAACCGGAGGCATGTGAGACTTTTGTGTTTGGACTCTATTTTTATTGTGATACTTCATTATCTTGAGGAGGTCCATTGTTTTATGATTGTTTGGTATTTTCCTACTATTCATGTCTTCATGGTTGTATTTCAGTAACCTTTAGTTTTCATTGTTAAGTGGATCCACAGTATTGTATAGACTTGTGTTATGATGATTAATGAAAGGTGGCATTTGGAATTATGCCTTGGAACTTAAAAGAGTTTTCTATGTTGTTCCTTCTTGATGCATATATGATGGCACTCTAGATTTTGTTGATGTCCCTAAAGAGGTTGGACAACGTTGATCCTAATGTTGATTTCGATATTATTTTATTTATGCTCCAAACTCTTTTTTTGAGCTTTCCTTGGATTTGATGAATCTTTCAGGATTATTGTATGATTATTTGGTTTTCTTTCTCTTTGGTTTTCAACTTGGAGCATTGGAGTAGTTTTATTGGAGCATGGTTAGGGAAGTGGCTCTCAATGTGGGCTAGGGCCCTAAGTGGCTGCCAGGGAAAACCCATTGCGGGTACATAATCCAATGATAATTTAATAAAATTTTGGGTTGGGTGAAAACACTAAACAAGATAATTATGTTACATCCCCCATGGCCTCGATTTCTCATACAAACTAAGGACGGGTTAGAGAATAACTATATGGAAAATCAGTTCCCTTGTCTGTTAGAAATAACTAAGAGCGGGGGTGAATCAGTGGCCTCAAAATAATCCAATAAATCAACCCAAAAACTTAGTACCACAATATTAAGCCTCTAGTTATCTTCAGTCCTACAAGATGTATACCTTCAAATAATCATATCAAATAACTACTACTTAGAGTTATCTTTTAAACCTTATTCTTTATGTTTACCCAATAGCAGTCTTTCATTTACCGAAAAATAGTAAATTGTTTAGTGTATACCAATCAATCCAGATTAGTTATGTGTAATGCAAAACACTAAAGTAATGAATCATAAATACATTGACACATGGATTTTTAACGTGGAAACCCTGTTAAGGGAAAAACCACTTGGGACCAGTAACCCAAAATTTTCACTCTTCTGAAGTGAGCTCAGTGAAGAGTCAACCCTATTAAAGGTTACAAATACACTGTTAGGTGTGACCTTGTTAGAAGATTTAATAGATTAGTGGGTAAATGTACAGAGCTGTGTCACACTTGAGGACCATTTTGCATGTTTCGGCCGGACCTGTTTTGGCTGAAACATGTCTAGTTGTACATGTGTGGCACACACACAGTGCCATGTGGTGTCGATGTGGCAAACATGTTTGCGGCCGAAACAGGTCCAACCAAAATAGGTCTGGCCGAAACATGGTTCAGCCGAAACCCTTAAAATTATATATAGGCCAAAATATCATTTGAGCGGCTCATTTTCATTGAGCGCCTTCCGAGAATTGCGGAGCAGAATAGGGGTACTTCGGCTGAAAATAGGTTTGTTTTTTTTAGTTTTTTTTTTATGTTTTTTTAAATGTTTTTAAGTTTTGTTTAGTTAAATTAATGTAGTTTCACTATTATTTGATGTTTTTTATTTTAATTTTGTTATTTTTAATTTTAGAAAATATACAATATTGTTTTATGTAGATTTAATGCTTTTTTTTCAATTAAGATTATATGTTAGTTACTTAGTTAATAAATTTAGTTTTATTACAAATGTTTCAAAATAGTAGAAAAATATTAGAAAACAGTAGGAAAATGTTACAAAATAGTAGGAATGTGTTACAAAACATTAGGAAAATGTTGCATTAGGAAAATGTTATTTAGTTAATTAATTTATTTTTATTACATATGTTTCAAAACATTAGGAAAATATTACAATACATAAAACCAACATGAAACTGAAACATAAATCA
>MU225201.1:1797595-1808351 GCA_018584345.1 Thuja plicata
TTAAATCAACAATTATGATAACATAGATGAACACGAAATTAAATTTTAATTTAGATTTTTCCTACAAACTATAAATTACCTTTCACTTCCCAAAAATAATGTTTGTTGTATTGGGTGTCCCGAATAGAAAAATGGTTTTTACACCATTCAACAATTTTCTTTGAATTCTCTATCATGTTACCTGTAAATTTCTAAACTATCAGTTTAAAGTTCAAATGCATCTAAGTTTAAATTATACTATTTGAAATATCTAGATATATATATTTAACTACTGTTCACACCATTTGTACCTGCAAGTTCATGTTGGTGAAGTGCACCCTTCACACATGCTCCTGCTCTATCATGCTCTCCTTTTCCATGTCCACTTTCAAAGAAGTTCCATAGAAACTTAACATTGCGTCTAGCATGTTGCATAGCTAGCCAATTAAAGGCTTGTGCAGATTTAAATTGTCTTGCAAGACTAAGCTACATTACATATGCAAGATTGTGATCACATAATAATTTAACAAGTAATCAATGAGAATTTGAAAATGAATTGAAGTGCATACACTTACATGCACAACCATCAGACCAAATCCAGTGTTGTGAAGCTTTTATCCCATGATTCGCAATATCTTCAAAATACATTGCAAAACAATGAGCCACATAGCTCCTATCATGAACCTTATCATCGATGATATAGAAATGAACCTTCTTGATGATAATGTGTTCATTTGGATTGGTACTTTCTACCTCATCCAAATCAAATTGTGCATGTCTATAGGTTACTTGCACAAATATTGCAACTTGGTTAGAATGATAATATTGAGCTTGAAGCTCTAATTGAGGGGAGAATATATAGTTCTCAGAGAAATCTACAACTGAAAGAATACAACTAGGTGGAAAACAATTTTTTGAATCACGAAACTGTTTAGATTTCCATCTTCCACCATGACAATGCTGGATATGTGGATAAATAATAGTACAAAACCTGGTCATAAACTCAAGATAGGGTAATTCACTCTCCTTCAATACAATTTTTTTGGATTCATCTCCGCTCTTAGTTCGATATGTCTCATATTCAAATCTCTTCCACAAAACTATCATTGCAACATTAATATTGTCAATTTGCAATGGAAATTTATGTAAATCTCTACAATCACTGCATGCACTCTTTATACATTGTACTTTAAACTCATCTAAATCTTCTAATTTCTCACATAATATAGACTTCACAAATTGTGTCATACTTGCAGGGATGAGCATATCTAAATTAAGTACTACCATAACTTTTTTATATGATTGCAAATATAGATGAAACTCAACATGATTTCAGCAACAAAAAGTTTCACGTACCTTATTTATGCATACAAAGCAAGGGTGCAACCTCTCAAACATTCTTTGACATATTTTCACATCTGAAAATTCTTGTTTGAATTCTTCAAACAATTTGTTGTGTTGTATCTATAAAATATTTTGGATGTGAAATTTTCATACAGGTCTCTTCATCTTTCATTTGTATGGTATCCCTTCTATTAGAAGAAACAAGAGAGTGAGAGATCCAATATTCAATGAACTGTCTTTTTACATTTTCAAAATTTTTATCTTTTTGAAGAAGTCTACAAATATTAACCCAATTCTTTTGAATATTTTCATCTAACATATTTCTCTTCCTGATATATCTTTGAACAGTTCTTCTAGATACATTCAGTAAATCATAAATTACATGTACTTGTTTTCTCTATGTCAACCTCCTACTAGATAAAGTAGTCATCAATTCTCTACGTGCAGCACTTAAATCAGCCCCTCGGCTTGAGTTGTTAATGTCGTTCAATGCATCCTACAAATTTTCAACTATTGTTCGATTTACATTGTCTCCTATTTTTTCTTGTTATGAACACCTAACAACTCCAAAACAGGAGTCATTTCTTTTTTCCTGAATAACCTAGCAAATAATTTCCAATCAGACTTTTATTTTGAAAATATTCATTCCAAATCTTTTTGCATTGTTTTTTTATTGTGCTTTCAGGTACTAATTCGTTAGATAAAAATTGACTGAAAAATGAGTCATCATCCATCTCCGTCAAATTGCCCATGTCAAAAGTTATATTTCCATCAATTGGTTCCCCTACTTGAATTGGGTCTTCTTGGACTTCAACAGGTTCATCTTCATTACGTCTTGTATGACCTTTCATTTTGTCATCCCTTATTTGATCATATTTTCTTGTTCTGTTTCTTTTATTCCCCATTGCACAATTTGTTCAAATTGAGAGCTTCAATTCACTTGCATACACAAAACCATATACAATTGATAAAAAATTCAAAAATAATATTGATAATTTCATAATTTAATATTGAACGATGCTTTAATTAAAAACACAAATAAATCTCAAAAAACTATGAAAAAAACTTGCAAATAATACAAACCTCCTTGATAATTTTAATTCTTAGTTGCCCTTTAACACCCAAAAATAATCTTTTAAAACAATTTAAAAAATGATTTTATTAAAAAAACCTTTTTTAAGTCGGAATAATTGATTTTTGTTTTTAAATTTTTTTAAAAAAACTTTTTTCTATATATCAACTTTACGGGTCGTGGTCATCCACGCGACCATGTTTGGTCGGCCTATGTTTCGGCCGAATCCGGTTCGACCGAACCTGTTTCAGTCGAAACTACTTATGTGGCCTCCCATGTGGCAGGCAAATAAGAAAAAAAAAAGAAAACTTAAAACATTTCATTTCTAGGGCTTATTTGTCCACCAAAACTAAATTGTTCTTAAAATCTAAAAATACACTTTTGTAGAGCTCTGAGTCTAGATTATGGTCATATAATTTTTATATTATTTTGATTAAATATAATATATTATAAGTTTAAAAAATTGCAAGTAGGTATTTTAACATTGAAGAACATGCTCGTTCGAAAAAAGATAAAAAATAGAAAATCATGTCAGAAAATTTTAAAACCTATATTTAACACTAGAGGAGAGAGTCATCTTCAAGAATATATAATTTGTTTTGCATTTGGTGTAGATTTGCTAGGGAAAATTGGGCGGGAGAGAAAAACTATTAATTTTGGGTAACACCAACTTTGAATAGTTATAACAGATAAAATATATACCGAAAACCAATCTTTATTTTTTTCTACATTAGTTGTACATGCCATCCAAAACATATCCTAAAATCAAAGGAAAAAAAGATTATTTACATATATTTTGTTGGTGGGAACTAGAACCTCGACTTTTAGCCTTTTTCAACAATTAAAGAATGGACTTCAAAAGTTAAAAACTATGTCAATTCTTATTCAAAAAAAATTTAAAAAAATTATAGGCATAAACTACATCCAATTTTACACATTTCATTAGTTTACATCATTTTCAAATTCTAAACACAAATACCACTTTTATGTCATTGAAGTTTAACTACTTTTCATGTCGTGGTCCTCTTCCTTTGTAAAAGTGTGACATAGGTTTGTACTTTTACCCTAGTTTGTCACTGGATATCGAGCATCTCTATGCTACCTTCTATGACCAAACCCAGTGTAGTTTGTCAAATGGTATCTGGCCTCTCATGTTATCTTCGTGATCAAACTTTTTGATACTCCTTGGGATGTATCTCAATATTGAAAAGATCTTTAAATCCTGCTCGGTTAAGAGACTTTCTGAATCAATGGTTAAACTGAAACAGTAAATGATCTGTTCATACATACAACTTATACTTTCAGATTTTCACATCTATTGTAAGCTCATTAAACCATTCTAATCAATATATCTTTTCAATACCTTTGCTCCACTTCTTTCTGCTTGGTGATGTTGTGCTTTGTTGCTCGGTGTCCACAGAAATCATTAGTTGTTTCCTCAGCTTGATTGATTAGAACTGTATGAAGTTGGTCTTCATTAGTTTCTCTTCAACATCCTCTTTTTCATTCACTCCCCTTAATTCATAATGAATTAAGTTGTCTCTTTATAGACATGATATCACCATTTCTCTCTTCTTGATTTTCTTATTCTTGGTGTGATCCACAATCTTAGCCAATCTTGATTTAAAGCATAACTCTTATTTTATCTCATAAAAATCTTCTTGCCAATTGGATAAAACAATTTTAAATCTTTTACTTATCTCTGGCTTTATCTTGTCAATGAAAACAATGATGACAACTAGTTAAGGCTATTTTTAGCTTTGCCAGTAGTATTTTGTCATTTCTGAACTTCAGTTAACTTCGGAGTTTTAACTCTTTGATATCTTCAGTCAACATTCAGTTCTTCTTGGGCTTCTCCGTCGATGTTGTCTATTCGTCGGGGTTGTCTTTCCTTTGGGCTTCACTGCAAAGTTCTGCTCGTCAGTTAACACTATAATTCTGGCTATCAGTAATGCTTGTGATTCTTCTCATCAGTTTCTTCGCTCAGGAGTCAGTGTGACTTAACTTTCGGTCATCTCTATCCTTCGGGTTCCACTAGTTGTCAGTGTTTGAAGTCACTTAGTGAATGCTTGCCTTTTATGCATTACTGAAAGCATAATCTTTCTCTCTTTGATTTTCTGAAGTCTTTGACACTTTGATTATGACCGATCAGATTATATCAAGTTGACATCAATGAAAATACAATCCATTAACTAATTTAATGTCTTGCATTATCTTTCTACATTTTGATGATCAACTTAACACATTCAAACATTCAATCAGTTACATGTCATCAATATCTCCCTTTGGCATTGATGGCAACACACTACATTAGGACACTATATTATTACTAATACAATATGAAATATAAAAATTTCATCAATCTCTCCTATTGTAACTATTACAAATGTTTGGCTCTCAGTAAGCTCATATAGCTTAGATTTTTTTCTTACAGAGTGGGTTCTTCAATCTTCAATTCCTTCACTAGATAGATGTATCTTCTTCTATCTTTGTTTCTGATATGTGTTCTGCCTTGACTTTTCCTCTTCTTGATAATCTCTTTGTCCTTTGACAGTGATCTCTCCCTTAGATGTATTCTCACCCTTAGATGGATATTTCATATGTAATCAATCTCTCCCTTTGGATATTGAGTAACTCTTCCTTTTGATTCTTAGGAACTTCTCTTCATGGATAATGATATAATCTCTTCTTGATAATGAGATCATCTCTCCCTTATAATTATGAGAATCTCTCTCCCTTATGATAATGAGAATCTCTCTCCCTTTGACAACAATGCCAATTAATTCTTCTATATCATCTTCCATCCCTTTTTATAATATACTCCTTCAATTTCCCTATCCATCAGCAATACATTGTCTCTGGTGTTCGGTGTAGTTTTGTACCTTACTGTGTATAGATGTATATGTTGTTGTTCATCTTGGTGCTTGCATCAATATGAATGATATTTTGATTTTTGTATAGGCTGATGCAACTTCCTAGTTAGCTTACTGACCGATAGAAAAGGGTTGTACCCCTAGTCTCTGTCTCAGGTACTCAAATGTATCTTTCAGTAATGGCTTGGTGAATATATCAACTAATTGTTCCTTTGATTGAACATATTCCAATATCACCTCTTTTGCTTGCACTTGTTCTCTTAAATAGTGATACTTGATAGCAATATGCTTAGTATTAGCATGCATGACTGGATTCTTAGAAATGTTACTTGCACTGGTATTATCACAATAGATAATCACTGGTTCAAGGATCTTCATATTCATACCTTCCAGCAACTATTTGATCCATGCAATATTCAAGCAATTTGCAGCAGCAGCCACATATTATGCTTCTGTAGCAGACTGAGAGATGCATCCTTGCTTTTTTCTGATCCATGTGACAAGTGTGTCACCCATGAAGAATGTTCCTCCAGTTGTGCTCTTTTGGTCATCAATGTTTCCAACCCAAACAACATCTGTATAGACTTGTAGCTCAAATTTTCCTTCTCTTTTATACCATAAGCCATAGTCCTCAATGTTCTTTAGATATCTCAGAATTCTCTTAACAGCAGTCATATGTTATTCTTTAGTATTAGTAGAGAATCTTGCAACTATTCCAACTACATGTGCTATATCTAGTCTGGTATGAATAACATACATTAGTTTTCCAATCATTGATCTATACAAGGTCTTATTTACCTCATTTTATTTGTCTTCTTTTGTTATCTTACATTCGGTAGCCATAGGTGTTCCAACTGGCTTGGAATCTCCATCTTGAATATCTTCAGCACTTTCTTGATGTATTTGGACTGAGTGATATATATGCCTGTATCTTGTTGAAGAATCTGTAGACCAAGAAATAATTTGATCTCCCAAACATAGACATTTCAAATTATTTTCTCATTTCATTAGCAAAGGATTCGCATAACATTTAATTTCCCCCAAAAATGATATCATCAATAAATATTTCAGCAATCAGAATATTACCATCGGTATCTTCTTTTAAGTACAGATTGTTATTTTCACCTGTTCTTACAAATTCAATGCTAATGAGATATGAGTGAAGTCTTTCATTCTAGGCTCCAGGTGCTTGTTTCAATCCATACAAGGATTTATGTAGTCTACATACCATGTTCCTCTTGTCTGGATCAAAAAACCCTTCTGGTTGTTCAATGCATACCTCTTCTTCTAGTATTCCATTTACGAATGCAGATTTGACATCCATCTGGTATACTTTGAATCCTTTGAATGTAGTATAAGAAAGTAATATTCTTACTCCTAGTCTAGCAATGGGTGCAAAGGTTTCACCATAATCAATACCTTCTTCTTGTGCATACCCCTTACATACTAACCTTGCTTTGTGATGCAGAGGGTTTGACAACTAGTGCTCTTCTTCACTTTAAGATGTTTGATTGTCTAATCCAACCATCCCATGGTTCTTCTTTGTTGGATCTTCTTCCAATTAGGATCTGCAATAACCCCCCTACCAACTTATCCTCCAAGGTATAGTTGGTTTCAAGAAGACTCCAAAGTTACCAAGCTTAACTAGTCCAACTAGTTCCCAAAAAGCCTAGTTTCTTCCACTAATCCTCCACCTAGTATGTCAACTCTCTTCCTAGGATCTTCCCATACATTCTCCAAGACTCTTAACGTACTTCTTGACCCATCCTAGGTAATTTTTCACTCATCCCAATACTCCAATACCTTTTACCAATCCAATTGGTCACTAATTCCCTAGGAGGCCTAATTGCCTAATTCCTAGTAGGTCTGTTTTCACCAATTTTGGCCTAATGCTTCCAAAATCCCTAAATGACTCCACAAACAAACTTGAGAATCTTCAAGACATCATTCAACCCTATCAGAATCCAAAACCCTGACTACTAATTGCACCCAAAACCCTATTTTCTTGCTGGCCCTAGATTATAGCCTATTAATTAGGCTTCTGGACCAGTGAGCATGAACAATTGCTAATCTTGTCTCCAACCTCTAATTCACCTCCAAAAACCATTTAATCCTTTTATGATACTATCTAGTGCAGCTAGTAATACCACTAAGTCTTCCCCAAAAGGTCTTGGGTGCTCGCACAAAGCCTTTCTTCTCCCTGTCCTGGCTCACCTGGTCTCACCAGTTAGCCATAGGGCTTCACTTTTGGCCTATGAAATCTAATGAAAAAAGCAAAAAGAAAACTAAAAACCTATCTACACACCCTAACCCTAATTTCCCCATGGTTTCAGAAAAATCCACCAGAGGAATTTTAGGTTAGAGCCATTTCTAACTAGGTAGCACTATTTTTGTCTCTGTCAGACCAGTGACCTTCAAAAATGTGTAACTTAACTTCTACTGAACTTCAAAACAAACTACCTAATCCATAAGAAAGCTGAAAGAAAACACTACACTATCATGGAGCCTGATCACCTCTGCCAATTTGTACATAGCCGTACAGAACCAAAGACATGGTGCAAATTACACAAAAGAGGATACAATCATCCGTACAAAGGTGTCAGAATTAAGTGTTTCACTCCAAAATCTGATTAACCTCTTCAAAGAATCAAAACCATGCTCATATAATGAGCATGTGGTAGTTATATCAATTTTAACTATATTTTGTCAAATCTTGCAAAAATTGCTCGAGCAACTTTCAAAGTTGCTAGCAACATTTTGTCATTTTGAGCAATTTGACCTTGTTAGTCAACTCGATGATGGATGTTGACCTCTAAGACCCCAAATAGGATGTTTAGGGTCTTAAAACATAACTCTAACTCATATTACCCCAAAATGGCAACATTTCACAATTTGAAGCCAAAATGTCCTAAAACACTCAATGGGCACTAAGGCCCTACAAACATGATGTAAACTAACATTGTATGAAAGATCCCCAATCCTAGATACCAAGAAATTACAATGTTTGAATCTTTGACCAGCGGTTTAATGTTCTGATTGGAATTTCTGAATTCTGATTTGAATGTTTGGTTTTTTCTTGTTTTCAAGTTTTTTGGTGTTTTTGATAGTATATGCAAAATAAATGATAGATAACAGTAATTCTGAACTAGAAATACTAACAGCATTCATATATTGAAAATACTTAACAATCTAAAAGTGATGTAAATCATACTCGGTATATTATTCAGATTTTTGCATACAAAGGTAAATATGTCAAATGGATTTTTGCTGCTGCCTACAAGATGTAAATAATTCCAGCTACTGGAGGATGCTTGGCATGAGCCAAACTCTGTGAAAGATCTGATATAAAACCCCAAAATTTTCCCAACGTACTATAGCCCATATTGTTCACGCGGTACTGTAGCAGCGGTATGGAATTACTGTAGTAGTGGTATAGAAGTACTATAATAGCGGTACATAAGTACTATAGCAGTGGTATGTAAGTACTATAGCAGCCTCTTTGTTTCCAAAATCATGTAGCTACCATGTGGGAAATGAACCAGCTGATGTAGATATGAAGAACAATTCCAAACGGAATGGACTTGCTGAGGTTTGCGTCCCAACAATCCAAACTTGAAGATTTCGTCTCAAGCCACAAATTGCCCCATCAGAGCAATTTCTCAATACAAATTTTCAAAATGTCAAAAGATGATCACAAATTAGGTTTGCAACTCCTTATATCTCCTCTCCAAGCAATTCAACCCTAATTAGGTCATCCCCATTTTACTCTTTAATTAAATAATAATAAAATAACATTTCCCTTATAAATGACGTCTAGACTTAGGGAGAAATATTACTTTATTAATCCATCATAACCCAAGGTACCAAAAGGTCTCCGTATGGTGAAAATAAGTTAAGATAATTCAAGACCTTTCCAACGAGCCCCCACACATAGGCATATGTGCACAAATTCGTCATATATACCCTTATTACTCCGAAATGACTATATAAATAGTCTTATTTTAAATTATTTAATTATTAACTTAGGAAATATTTAAATATATTAAAATATTTCCCCTTTTGCCTCTGAGATCCCAAATCAACCCAATGATCATAATACTGACAATATCACCTGCCTGTGACTGAAACTGGACGAGATGGGTCAACTAGCAGTTCCATCCCTAAAATCTAGGGATGCCCCTAGAAATTAGGAAACACACCCAATCATCCTAAAACTGAAATCATGGAATGGTCCAGTGGAACCTCACATCTGGAAATTGCCACATCCTCCTAAAAAGTAGGGATATCCCCTAAAATCTAGGAACTGCTCCAAACTGGCTCCAAACTGCTTGTAAAGCCAAAATCTGGTCACTGTATGCACTGAATGAGTCCCTATCCATCTCTGCTAGTCTACAAGACTCCAATGATAGGAAAAATCCTCCATCTCTGATGTCCACTCTAGAAAGGGGACATGACAATCATCCCTTCTCAGAGATTATTTGTCCTCAAGCAATCACCAGAACAAGAAACATCACAATCCACCTGGATCCCACAAAAAATTGTAAGCCATGCCCCTGGCACAATGTGCAGGCTCCTGTAGCATCCTCTAAAGAAAAAATGGGATGACTCTGTAAACAGACCCATAACAACCACTCACCCACACTCCCATACTAAATCTGTCTCTGCTTAGATCCCAAGAGAAATGAATCTCATAACCATCATGTACCAAGATGAATGGGTGACCAATATTGCTAACACACTGAAATTCCCCTGCACACCCTACTGCACTGTACTGAGTGTGTAAAGCATCTGCTTGATAGCGAATCATATGCCCAAAAGTATCTGTATCCAAAATAGGACATCCTCTCACTGCACATCTGCCAAGCAAATCGCTATCTTGCAAGTCACCTCCCACTGACTTGCAACACCCAACACCTGAGGTCAAAGAAAAACCATCCCATAAATGATGGTACCATCCTAGAGCTGACCCACACCTACGTGCAACCAAATCCTCTACCTGTGGGTCGAAGGAAAAATAATGAGCACTCCTCATTGTGTAACAGTGATAATATGCTTTGTTCTCTGGCAGAGGCTCATCATCAACAACCTGGAAACTCGAAGAGGGCTCAAACCTCTGAGTCTGTCTAGTTGACTGAGTAGCCATACTATCAAGTCTCACAACATACCTAACAACATGCTCTCTGTCATGGAACATCTGAATGTACTCAGACTTAAGTGTTGATAAAGCCCTCAATATGTACCTAAATTCTCTCAAATGCATACCGGCCCTAATTCCATACTGCTTCTCCTCAAACTCCACTTGCCAGATGAGGTACTCTACATACCTATAAGTACAATCATAGTGAGATAGAGTGGAGTCACCCTGCTCACCATTGACTCTCAACTGATTTCTCCATCCCCCTGAAGTAGCACTAGGCTGGTCACTCATAGCTCGATGGGGTGAATCAAAAGAAATCAACTCTATGCCTGAACTGGATGATGCCTCAAC
>MU225201.1:1816114-1840934 GCA_018584345.1 Thuja plicata
CCCCGGTGGCGCCTTTTCAATATAACTGTGCGCGGAATTTTTTTTAAAAAAACATTAAAAAAAACAACATTTTTTTAATAATTTTTTTCGAAGAATGTGCCCGTACGGCCCTCGGAGGGCACGAAAAAACTCTCAGAGGCTCTGGTAGCCAAAAGGGTCGAAATTTTATATGATTTCGACTCTCCCGGGCCTTCTGGACGCAATGGCGGAGTCCGATTCGGATCAAAAGGCTCCGAAAAATAGAGACCCCCCCAGAATCACAGAAAAATGCCGGAAAAGAATCTGAGAGCTTCAAACCCTCGCTGCTTCAACCGAGAACGAACAGCCAGCTGTAGAGTGGCTCTGATACCATGTTGAGATTGCTGATACGCAATCAACCAAGATCACCTGCATGCAAAGATGTTACACAGAAGAAGAAGACAGAAAGAGGATAGAAGTAATCAGACAGCTATGGCGGCCAAAATGAAAGAGACTGCAAATCCATTGAAACAGAAATAATTTCTATTAACTAAATGATTTACAAAGTAATCTCCTTAAGAAATACAAAGAAGACAATCCTTATAAAGGATGTCGAAACCCTAAACGGGCAGCTGCTAGGAAATAGAAACTTTCCTAGAACTAAAGAACCTGCCTAAGTGAAACTTAAGCACTAAAGAGTAATTGCTAAATTACTCTAACAGACCTAGGTTTAGGCCATTCCAAAATGGACATAACTTTATCAGGGTCCATTTTCATACATCCATCAGCAACCACAAAACCAAGGTAAACTAGTTCAGTTTTGAGAAACTCGCACTTTTCTTGATTTATCATCAAATTCTCTTGATATAGCTTCCTTAAGACCATCTCCAAATGCTTCATGTGCTCCTCCTTGGACCTGCTAAAGATCAAAATATCATCAAGGTAAACTATTACAGACTTACCAATGAACTTTGCTAGCACTTCATTCATGAGTCTCATGAATGTGCTAGGTACATTACTTAGGCCAAAGGGCATTACTAGCCACTCATACAGACCCTCATTGGTCTTAAAAGTTGTTTTCCACTCATCACCTGGCCTCACTCTTATCTGATGATACCCTGACTTCAAGTCCACCTTAGAAAAGTAACAAGAACCTCATAAATTGTCCAACAAATCTTCTATCTGGAGCATTGGGAACCTATATCTGATTGTGATCTTGTTTATAGCCCTAGAGTCTGTACACATCCTCCATTTTCCATCCTTCTTAGGTGCAAGTACTATTGGCACAACACATGGGCTCAAACTCTTCCTTATTAACCCCTTATCCAACAAATCTTGGATATGTTTTGCTATCTCTTCATTTTGGCTTGGTGTCATCTTATATGCTGCTTTGTTTGGAAAATTTTCTCCAGGAATGAGTTCAATCTAATGACTCACATCCCTCATAGGTGGTAAGGCACTTGGAAAACCATTATCTACTATGTCATGGTACTTTCCAACAAAGCTTGTATCTATGGTGGCAAACAGACTTTCTCCTTAGTTTCCTCCTTTGGTTTGATCACTACTGTGCAACAAAATCCCTTCTCCTTCTTCATGGCCTTTAGAAACTCCTTCCCACTCAATAACATCACACTTTTTCCCACATGCTTCTCCTCTTTAAGTTCTAGTAAAGGATCCATCTAAAACTTCTTTCCCAACTTGGTGATCACATAACTATTCCTTTCTCCATCATGCATTGCTTTGACATCATACTACCATGGATGTCCTAGGAGTAGATGGAATGCATCCATAGGTAGTATGTCACATAGGACCTTGTCCTTATATTAACCAATCTCAAACTCAACCATAGTTTTCTCATCTACCACTATTTGTTGACCCTTGTTCAACCATGAAACCTTATAAGGTGTGGTATGAGGTATCCTTCTCAACTTTAATTTCTCCACTATCTCAGTGGACACTATATTCTTAGTGGACCCAGAGTCCACTATAACCTCACAAATCTTCCCATGAGACCTACAAGTTTTCTTGAATAATTTATTTCTTTGGGGTGGCTCTATGCTGCTAGGCACTTTCAACAGGGTTCTTCTTAACATCAAGTTCTCCTCATCCAATACTGGCCCTACCTTGGATATGGGTGAAGTAACACTTTGGGTATTCTCCTCTTAAACTAACTAATTCCTTCTATCCCCCATTGAAGATGAGGAAGCCTTCTCTGGACACCTGCCCATTGTGTGACCCACTTGGTTGCAATTATAACACCTACGAGTGAAAACTAAATTAGATCTCCCTTGGGGTTGGAACCTACCTCTTGGTGGTCCTCTACCTTTGTATCCTCCCCTTTGGAAAGATCCTCTATACTAGTTTCCTCCACTACTATCCATGAACTGATTGTCTTCTTTTCTATAAGCATCTGTCCTCTACCAAAGTTACCCATGCCTCTTTGAAAACCTCTATTATTGCTGCCACCTCTTCCTCTTTGATGGAAGTCATTCCTTTTTCTAGCCTTATCCTCTACTCTCAAATCCAACTGGAAGCATTTTTGCATATTTTCAGGAGTCATCATGCTAATCTCATCTTGTATCCCTTGCCTTAGCCCATTTAAATACCTTGCCACCTTCTCCATTTCATCTTCTTGTCTCCTAGTCCTTAGGCTTAGTTTATGGAACTCCTCTATGTATGCACTCATTGTCATCTCCTTCTGTCTTAAAATTTGCAACTTTTGGTACATTTGAATTTCATAATCAGTAGGCAAGAATTGTGCCCTCAATCTGATTTTCATCCTCTCGCAAGAAACAATATTTTTCTTTCCACTATTCACTCTTTCATCCTGCATCATGTTCCACCACACCAATGTAGATCCCTTGAGTCTAGCCTTAGCATAGCTAAACTTCTTCTCCTCTGAGATTTCTTTGTAATCAAATTTGTTGTCAGTGGCTTCAAGCCAATCTAACAAATCTTCTCCATTTAGGATACCACAGTAATATGGTATGTGTTCCATTCTATCCTTTTTTAAAGATTCAAAAGCATCTAAGAATACCTTTTGTTCTTTGTCTATCTCAGGTTCTTTCCCTTTATTTGATGACTCTTCTGTCTGAATTTCATCTCCATCACTTTCATCTCCCCATTCTGTGATCTTCTTCTTGCTCTTTGTCTCGGACACATTAACCTTCTCTAAGAGGCCCTGAACCAATTCCACTATGGCATCCCTACTCATTTCCTTAGGAGGCATGTTTTCAACCTCTTGACTCTTCTCCCCTTTAGACATACACAATCTTCAATCTATTCCAGCTCTGATATCACTCTGATGCAAAGGATTTGATAACTAGTGCTTTTCTTCACTTTAAGGTGTTTGATTATCTAATCTAACCATTCCATGGTTGTTCTTTGTTGGATCTTCTTCCAATTAGGATCTCCAAGACCCCCTCTACAAAATTATCCTCCAAGGTATAGTTGGTTTCAAGAAGACTCCAAAGTTACCAAGCTTAACTAGTCCAACTAGCTCCCACAAAGCCTAGTTTCTTCCACTAATCCTCCACCTAGTATGTCAACTCTCTACCTAGGATCTTCCCATACACTCTCCAAGACTCTTAACATCCTTCTTGACCCATCCTAGGTCATTCTGCACTCATCCCAATACTCCAATACCTTTTACCAATCCAATTGGTCACTAATTCCCTAGGAGGCCTAATTGCCTAATTCCTAGTAGGTCTGTTTTCACCGATTTTGGCCTAATGCTTCCAAAATCCCTAAATGACTACATAAAAAAACTTGGGAATCTTCAAGAAATCATTCAACCCTGTCAGAATCCAAAACCCTGACCTCTGATGGCACCCAAAACCCTATTTTCTTGCAGACCCTAGATTATAGCCTATTAATTAGGCCTATGGACCAGTGAGCATGAACAATTTATAATCTTGTCTCCAACCTCTGATTCACCTCCAACCACCATTTAATCCTTTTAGGAGAATATCTAGTGCATCTATTAATGCCACTAAGTCTTCCCCAAAAGGTCTTGGGTGCTCGCACAAAGCCTTTCTTCTCCCTGTCCTGGCTCACCTGGTTTCACCAGTCAGCCATAAGGCTTCACTTTGGGCCTATTAAATCCAATAAAACAACTAAAAAGAAAGCTAAAAACCTATCTACATACCCTAACCCTAATTTCCCCATGGTTTCAAACAAATCCACTGGAGGAATTTTAGGTTAGAGCCATATCTAACTAGGTAGCACTACTTTTGTCTCTGTCATACCAATGACCTTCACAAATGTGTAAATTAACTTCTACTGAACTTAAAAAAAACTACCTAATGCATAAGAAAGATGAAAGAAAACACTACACTATCATGGAGCCTGATCACCTCTGCCAATCCGTACACAGCCATATAGAAGCAAAGACATAGTGTAGATTACACAAAAGAGGATATAGTCATCAGTACAAAGGTGTCAGAATTAAGTGTTTCACTCCAAAATCTCATTGACCTCTTCAAAGCATTGAAAACATGCTCATATACCGATCATGGGTTAGTTACATCGGTTTTAACTATATTTTGTCAAATCTTGCAAAAGTTGCTCGAGCAAATTTCAAAGTTGCTAGCAACATTTTGTCATTTTGAGCAATTTGACCTTGTTAGTCAACTCGATGATGGATGTTGACCTCTAAGACCCCAAATAAGATGTGTAGAGTCTTAAAACATACCTCTAACACATATTACCCTAAAATGGCAACATTTCACAATTTGAAGCCAAAATGTCCTCGAACACTCAATGGGCACTAAGGCCCTACAAACATGAAGTAAACTAACATTGTATCCAACCCCTTGGATATTATTCTAACACACACCTAAACACCTACAACAACCCAAAACGAAACCAAAACAAGATATAGGGAGGTTCCATGCATGACTTTGTTTCTTCTGACTTCTCCATTCTCATTTAGCTTTTTTTTGAATATCTATTTGGTATCGATGACATTCTTGTCATCAAGTCTCGGTACTAGTGTTCATGTACTATTCTTCTCATTCTTTTATATTTATTAATTCATAGCACTGACCCATTCTTCATTCTCAAGTGCATTATTAATAGATTTAGGCTCAAAATCACAAAGTAAACATCTAGTGTTTAGTGACTTACTTCTTGTTCTCATTCCAACCTTCTTGTCTCCTATGATTTGATTTTTTGGATGATGTCTTCTGACATAATTGGAAATTTTTGGTTTAGCTCTTTGTCCATCATTCTGATCATCTTCTTGACCTTCATTCAGACATCCATCACTCAGTACATCATCTTGAGTATTATCCTAATTTTTGGTAATTGCAGCTTGATGCTCGGGTGCAATGCTCTATTGCTCAGAAGAGATACACTGTTGCTCAGGTAGAGTTTTAGGTTCTTCAGTATAAACAAACCTGTTGTAGTCCTCTGGTTCTCTTCTTCTTTCCTTATCATTCTTTTTTTCAAATTCATCAATCTTTACATTTGCACTTTCAATGATCTTGTTAGATGAGTTTTTAAGACATTTATAAGCCTTGCTTTTGGTGGAACACCCTAGAAAGATACCTTCATCACTTTTGGAGTCAATCTTTCCATTTCTATCATACTTAAAAATATAACTGTTGGAAACACTGAGAGGGGGGTGAATCAGTGTTTAACTATTTATTCAAATTCAGCAACTTAAACATAAATCAAATATACATGCAATGAAGCATAACACTTGATATGATTACGGGGAAACCTTGATTAGAGGAAAACCCTGGTGGGAATTAGTACCCACAAATATTGTACAAATATAATGAACCTGTTAAATTTCCTTTGCCCTATTAGAAGCAGTCTTTACAATGTGAGTATAATGACCTCGTTAAGGTTCTAACCCTATTAGGATTCTTTTACAAACAACCCTATTAGGGGTGAGGACTCACTATCCAAGAGCTCACTGCTCAAAGAGAAAGAAGGCTACAACCTCCTGAGAATAGATATGCACTATATCTAAAAATAAACTGTTGTATGTGACACAGATGTCTGATCAGTTCTAGTTATGCACTTATGCTCTTAATTCCTTTAAGGGCTCTATGTCATACTGATATCTTCATATTGCTCTGCTATACATATTCTTTGACTTATTCAACAACACTTCAAATGTATCTTTGCATTATATATATATATATGCCTGAATAGACACGACTACAAACAAGACCTTAGTCGGCCCAAAAACATAATACACAATGCTTCCAAACCAATTGGCTTAAGTGTGTCTACAAAAATATTTAATACATGCTTACAAACTTATTACAATAGGTTCTTATCCTTTACATAACAAAAGATTACACGCTAATCAAAATAATGAAGTCATCTTCATACTATGTATTCTGGACTGCTTGTGAACTTGTTCTTTCTATAACTTTTATGTACTGTTACTCTGTACCATGTGTGTATAGGGTAAGCATAATAACATACCATAGAGCTTAAGTCTGAATGTGCATAACTTGATGTGATCGTATGCACATGCATTGATGCCCTGATTGACTACAAGTCACTGTTCTATTTTGTCTTCTGTACTTAGTCAATTTTCACTTCATAGTTAACTATCAAAAACTTCATATGACTTTTTTGCCATAATGACAACACAAAATAAGTCATATACTCCCTAGGAGTCAACTTGCCAACAATAACATTGACTACCAAAGATTCTAAAGTACCTTACATTGGGTGTGTAACCATACCAAAGCTCATAGGGTGTCTTCTTTGTGTCCTTCTTTAATTGTACTATGTTCAATGTGTAGACAGCAGTACTGATAGCTTCCCTCTAGAAATTTTGAGTGATGCTTTTCTCAATCATCAATGTTCTTGCACAGTCAACAATTGATCTATTTCTCTTCTCAATAATTTCATTTTTCTGTGGTGTTCTCAGTGCAGAAACCTATCTTTTAATTCCATTCTCATTACAACAATTAGTGAATTCATCTTACATAAATTCCCCTCCTCTATCTGACCTTAAGCATTTCAATTTCTTATCACTTTTTTTTATATACCATAGCCTTATACCATTTAAACATCTTGAATGCTTCTAATTTATCTTTTAAGAACATAGTTGTCATCATTCTAGAATAATCATCAACAAAGAGAATGAAATACCTATCTCCATAGTAACGTTTTATCCTCATGGATCCACATAGATCAATATGGACTATTCTAGAATTGTATTAGATGTATGGGCTTTACTCTATAAACTAGACTTTGTCATCTTACCTTTTTGACAGTTCTTGCACATGACATGCTCGGCCTTTGACATGCTTGGTAAGCCTCTGAGTTTTCTTTTATTTCTTATCTTTATCATGTTGTCAAAATTCACATGACACAATCTTTTGTGTCACAACCATATGTCTTCATTTCTATCCATTAAACAAGTGGTTTTAATGTCATCAAGACAGAAAAGGTTACCTTTTGTCTCCTCACTAGTTCTGATCAACCTTCCTAATTCATTGAAGATCTTTGTCTTCTTATTCTCAAATGCTACTCAGTGACCTGTATTGTTTAGCTAGCAAACACTTAACATATTATAATTCAGTCCTTTTACCTAGTAAGCATTTTCAAATTTGATCAGGTTATTCAATATTACAGTTCCTTTACCTTCAATTGGAAAAGGTGTGTCATTACCCATTCTTACTGAACCACCATTATAGTATTCAAAAGTTTCAAACTTTTGCTTATCACCGATCATGTGGCGAGTGCAGCCACTATCTGTGATCCAGACATCATTCTTACTAACCTTGGATATGAGTGCAGTTTCTACATACCTTTCTTCTTCTTTTTCTGAGTCATCCTTCATAGCTACAAAAACCATCTCAATGTATTCTTCAAATTTGGTGTCAGTATCATCAACTCTGTTCTTAGCTAGGTAACAAGCTTTCTTTCCTTTGTCCTTGTATTCTTGAGTATCTCTTCTTTCTTTTTGTTGGTTGCTTTGGTAATCTCTATTATCACCTCAGTCAAACTTCTTTTCATATGTTCTATCATTACTTTTGTCATCTTTTCTTCTATTAGGACATCTTGCAGCAAAGTGTCCAACCTCTTTACAATTAAAACATACAAGTGGTAATTTACCTGTGTATCTACCTTTGCCTCTCTGCAGTCTTCTTTCCATTAGTGCGTCAATCTTTTCTAATAGTGTGTCTATGAATTGACCTACTTATTTTCAAAGAAGTTTTGAATGCGGACTCTATAGATGGTAAGACACTATTATCAAAGTTATTCATCTCAAATGAAATCAGTCTACCAATAAGACTATCTAGAGTAACTGTATTATTTTCAACTGCTCTCATTTCTTGAATAGTAGATACTCTAATAGCATATATAGGTAATAAGGTTCTTAAGATTTTACTTACCACTATCTCCTCTTCAAGTACACCTCCAACTCCTCGGATAACATTGACTACCTCTTTGATTCTGCAACTATACTGAGTGATATTTTCTCCTTCTTTCATCTTTAGGTCATCAAAACTCCCTCTTAAGATTTTTGCCTTGCCTCTTAGTACATTAGCATCTCCTCCATGTACCTACTTCAACTTATCCCACATTTTCTTTGCAGAGGTGTAGGTTTTGACATCTTCAAACTCAACATCAGAGAGTGATGAGGCAAGTTCTATCATCATGAAATTATGCTCATGCTTTTCTCTAAATTTCTCAAGAGTGTGACGTCCTGTAGGCAACACATATTCATTATCAAGGTGTTGAGTAACATCATTACCCATACTTGATAGGTGGAGTCTTATTCTATTTTCCCATGATGCAAAGTTGTCTCTATTCAACTTGGGTATGTCTCATTTGTTCATCTTGTGATATTTTGCTTGAGCTTTTAAACTCCCTTTCTAAGAACATGAGATCTGATACCAATTGTTAGAAATAACTGAGAGGGGTTTGAATCAGTGGCCTCAAAATATTCCAATAAATCAACCCAAAAACTTAGTACCACAATATTAATCCCCTAGTTATCTTCAGTCCTACAAGATGTATGCCTTCAAATAATCATATCACATAACTACTGCTCGGAGTTATCTTTCACACCTTATTCTTTATGTTTACCGAATATTAGTCTTTCATTCACTGAAAAAATAGTAAATTGCTTAGTGTATATTGATCAATCCAGATTACTTATGTGTAATGCAAAACACTAAAGTAATGACTCATAAACACATTTACACATGGATTTTTAACATGGAAACCTTGTTAAGGGAAAAACCACTTGGGACCGGTAACCCAAAATTTTCACTCTTTTGAAGTGAGCTCAGTGAAGAGCCAACCTTGTTAAAGGTTACAAACACACTGATAGGTGTGACCTTGTTAGAGGATTTAATATATTAGTTTGTAACTTGATATCGGGCATCTCTATGCTACCTTCTATGACCAAACCCAGTGTAGTTTGTCAAATGGTATCTGGCATCTCATGCTATCTACATGATCAAACTTTTTGATACTCCTTGGGATGTATCTCAATATAGAAAGGATCTTTAAACCCTGCTCAATTAAGAAACTTTCTGAATCAATGGTTAAATTGAAATAGTAAATGATATGTTCACACATACAACTTATACTTGTAGATTTTTAGATCTATTGTAAGCTCATTAAACCATTATGATCAATATATCTTTTCAATACCTTTTCTCCACTTCTTTCTGCTCGGTGATGTTGTGCTCTGTTGCTTGGTGTCTGCATAAATCTTTATCTCTTTCCTTAGCTTGATTGAGCAGGACTGTATGAATTTTTTCTTCATCAGTTTCTCTTTAGCATCCTCTTTTTCATTCACTCCCCTTAATTCATAATGAATTAAGTTATCTCTTTATAGACATGATATCACTATTTATCTCTTCTTGATTTTCTTGTTCTTGGCATGATCTGCAATCATATCCAATCTTGATTTAAAGCATAACACATGTTTTATCTCGTATAAATCTTCTTGCCAACTAGATAAAACAGCTTTAAATCTTTTACTTATCTTTGGCTTTATCTTGTCGATGAAAACAATGATAACAACTAGTTAAGTCTATTTTTAGCTCTGCTAGCTAAGTATTTTTTCATTTCTGAACTTCAGTTAGCTTCGGTGTTTTAACTCTTTGATATCTTCGATCAACACTTCAATTCTCTCTCTCTCTCTCTCTCTCTCTCTCTCTCTCTCTCTCTCTCTCTCTCTTCCCCCCTCTCTCTCTCTNATTCTCTCTCTCTCTCTCTCTCTCTCTCTCTCTCTCTCTCTCTCTCTCTCTCTTCCCACCTCTCTCTCTCTCTTTGTCATTTTTTGTGTCTAACATAGGGTGTGCGCCTTATGTAAGAACACAAAAAATGGTAATAAAGGTAAGAAACTTGTGAAAGAGGCCCACTTTTAACTATTGTTGTCTATTTTTACAGTCTGCTCGACAAATATTCACTTTTCATGGTGTTGAAAATCACAAAGAAGTATATTCTATCAATTTGCAACACATTTTTGTTCAAAAGTCAACATCAAAGAATGAAATTTAATCAATCTTCACCAAAATTGATCCATTGAGGTAAGTTTTTTATTTTTTACATGTGAATTGTGAATAAAGAGTCTTTTGTACATGCATTTCTATGATATGGCTTTGTTGAAGAAATAATTTAACATATTGTAAAAGATTTCTATTATATTTTGAGTTAATATAACTTAGATTGATATTATAAAGTTTTACTTCTTGTAATAGATTATTATAATAATTTCAAAATTGTAATGAATTCATATGAAGAAATCATCATCATGCCAAGGAAATGAGCAAAGACTCTAACACTAGAAGAACATGAAAGAGAAAAAGAGAAGAAAAGGGAAAGAATGAGACAACTTCGTGAACACAAAAAGTTGCATACGATAGAAGAAGATTTGCTTTAGGATGAGGAACATGAAACATCAATAGAAAGTAAGAGAGAATTGGAATTGGAAACAAAAAGGCAATGGATGAGAAAATTGCATGCAACAAGACAATTGAATTATGAAGATGTGGGCACTGTTATGCCCTGCTTACCCGTCCCTACATTTTGTTGGCAAAATGTTGGGTCCCCCTTCTTTCTTTTGCCTTGTTTCTTTTCCTTTTGTTTTCTTCTGGCCTTTGCCTCCGCGGGGTCATTGTTTTCTTTTCCTCTTGGTTTCTCTTCCTCTGGGACCCAGTCTCGAAGTGTTTTTGTTTTGTTTGTGCTAGCTAGATTCTAGACTCTGGGATCCTCTATCACTGCCTCCTCTTTTGTTAGAGGGTGTGGTTGCATGGGATCCCCAGGCCTAGAATTTGGAGGTTTTCCTTTCTCAAGATTTACAGAAGGAAAGTGGTACATTTTTACCCTAGGGGTATAAATAGAGTTTCACCACTCATTGTTACATTTACTGTGAACAAATTACCCCAAAGTGATTCAAAGTGATTTGAGTGATTTCAATAGTAGCTAAGTGCAATTTTTTCCCAAAGGTTAAACACTGACAGGAAGTTGTGTGTTCATGGTGATTTGAATATGTTCATTTTCCAAGCACCTCCCATGCTTGTCCTCTTGCATCCCTCATTTCTAAGGTAGGCCCTTCTAGTTTCTCTTCTTTGCTTTCTGGTTTCATTTTGGGTTTTCTTGTGTTTTTCTTTTTGTCTTTGTTTCCCATTCTGTTCTTTTTCATCACTTCCCATTGGTGGGGTGGCTATGCCAGAGGTTTTCCGCCCTGTGTGCAGTTGTAAACAATGTAATTCTTGTACATTTTTTGTAAATTACCATTAGTTGGTAGGTAGCTGTAAGTAAGTCCATTTTTTGGGTTGGCCTGTAAGTTGTTCTTAGGCCCTCTGTGCATAGGTGTTTGTATTTTCTATGTATTTTTGTATATTCCCCCCCCCCCCTTGTCTAATGGCAAGCTCACCATGCCCCTCTGCATGTGACCAAAATGTCAAGCTTGCCCACTGAACTGCCTCACAATAGGTGCTTAGTAATTGTGCCCAAAGCCTCTCTTAGGAATAGTTTATTCAATCTAAAGATTACTTCTCCCACCATGAGGTGCATTTATTTCATCAACCCAGGGACGTATACTTGAAATGGTACAACACTGTATGTGCACTAAGTCCCTTAAAGAGTCATTCTACCTATGTTGTAGGAAGGTAGAGTGCATGAAAGGAATCTATACTAGAGTTGAAGGAAAGGAAACACACTTACTCCTTACTGAAATGAATGCTGCAAACTGTAAACTCTACTTAGGCCTGTTCATTCAACCTAGAGAATTCACTATAACTATCCTTGCAGGTGTTGTATGAACATTCACAAAGTACAATGTTGTAGGAAGAAACTGTAATCTTCTATCTAAAATGCTAGGAATGCTGAAAGTTAATCTACTCTACTCTAATCTACCTCCCAATTGGACCCCCTTGGTCGGCTTCTACTAATCTATTAACATAGAAGATAAACCAAAATTCACTTCATTATATTTCAAGAACTGATTACATAAGAATGATACATAAAACTGGAAATGAACTTGTTGTGCAAGATGCAACAGAGCAGTGTACTCCAAAACTTTGGAACTTACAAACTAACAGTCCAATCCCTATAAATAGAGGATCAACACTTTATTCTGAAATATAAAAGGAAATATCTAACTAAAATAATGCTAGAGAGGAAAAAGGAAACGTAACAGCCCATGACATATGCAATGAAGTCTAGGTGACCAAGTCAACATGATGAGAGCGCAAAGGGAATATAGCAGTGCTACATTCCTGCAATTCTGGAATAGTGGCTCCTCATTTGTAGTAGTTGTGTCTTCTGGTGCCATGATGGTTACCCGTCGCAGCTGGATTTCAATGCTCTCTTTTAAATGTTTTCGACCACTCTCAAGTGGCTCTTATTTCTTGGCAGGTTAGTTATCATGCAAAGACATTCATACAAGTAAACTTAATAAAATTGATCCAAATATTAGAAAACACATTCTGATTGCTATATGAAATACTACAATATACATATAATATCGGCAAACATGACATAACTATCTACCCATGGGTTTGATAGTTCTAACTATAGTTTGACATAAGTTCAACTGCTTATAAGTCCACAAATGTTTTGGTAATACTTAAAAATAGAGTATAAAGATTAATATAATAGAGACAGTAAATAGTCTCATCATCTACCACTAGTAAGTTGAATGCTTGTCCTCAAGCATTGCACCTTCTGGTAGTTACTCAAAAATCACCAACATCTTTCCTCCCTCGCCTCTGGCTCTTGAAAGTGTAATAGAATCCCCTTGTCTTCTCCCAGACAACCACTCTGTGATCCGCCTGCAGTCGGTCAAGCCTTGTAGCATTGATGTCATACAGGGGCCAAAGGAGCATGGGTGGCTGCATGGTGAGTGGACACCAAAGTTCTTGTCTAATTTGTCTACCCAATTGCATGTATTTTTGTGCTTTGTGAATAGCTTCTTGGAGGTTGATAGGGTTGTGTGGCTCTGACTTCTTAAATGCTTCACGTAATCTACTCCACGTACTTCTATCACCAGCCAGGGCTCTCTAAAAGATGAAGTAAGAAATGTCATCATACTCTAAATAGACCTCTGTTCTTATCCCAAAATTTTATCCCTTGTTTCCTTTTTTATTTTTCCATAGGTCAAATTGAGCCAATCTCTAAGGAGTATATCTAGTTTGTTTCTCTCTGCGCTCAATGGCAATGGTTCTATTTTCTCCCATTCCCTGTAATTTTCTAGCTGTCTATCATAATTGGCCTCATTGTGCATCTAGGACATTAATTCCCTCTAGTGTACATCCCCTATGTAAAGTAGAGGGTTCCACTCAGTCTCTGCTAGAATAATGAAGTTATGTATATACAGTTCACAAAGTAAATTCTACTGCCATGAGGGAAGGGTCTAGTATAGGCCATAAAATTCTTGAACTGATTTGAACTTAGAGTCTATATCTTTAATGGTCATCATTAGTTTGAACAAGAGGAGTTTCTCTTTCAAATAGATGGCATAAACCCTAGATGGTGGCCTACAAGTAATTATTTGATTAGCCAACTTAAGGGCATGATCCATCTTTTGTTTTTCTCTTGCTAATTTCTCTTTTAAATCTGCAGTCTCCTCCCCTTGTTTTGTTATTACCTTCTTCATTTTATTTTTCTCCTCTCCCCATAAGGTTGTTGTCAAAACATACTTATTAAGTAATCCAAAGAGAAGCGTCTGCAAGGTGATTGGGCCATAATCTTCTGCCTGGTTATTTTGCCTCCTTTTCTCCTTCCATGATTGTTCTAAGAAACTTTTAACCAAGTTCTTATATAGGGAACTAGGACAGTCTCTAAGCAGGCTGACTGATGGGTTATTGAGGCATTCTCCTCATTGCTATCTGAGATATCCTGATGGATTGATTGGGGGTTATTTTGGTAGACATCAGGTTCATCTTCACATGTATCTTGTGGATTTTGAGGAATGTTTGGAATTTCAGACTGATTTGGGGAATCATCTAGAATAATTTGTACATGAGGCTCTTCATTAGATTGCTTAGGGGAAACGGGTTGGCTTTCTAAGGATACTCTAGGGAGATGTCTGCTCATTCTAGGGCTTCTTCACATAGGGTTTTCTTCAACCTCTACAACCTTTTTCTTAATAACCTTTTTTGGTTTCTCTGCTGCAGGAGTAATTATTGCAGGAACTGACTTCCTTTTCTTCCCTTTGAGGTTGTAGGTGTTTGTGGCTTGGCTGCAGGAATGGAAGTTTCTCCCTCTAATTTTTGTTTTCCTTTTGTTGTGGTAGAAGTAGGTACATTTATCTCATAAGCAGGTAAAGGCATACTTTCTTGCAATTTTTTAGTTTCTGCCCCTTGGGTATCTTGCTCAACACTTGGGCCAATGGGCATTGCATCATCATGGCTAGATTGCACACTAGGGTTAACCTGAGGTTGTAGGGTTTTATGCTGGAAAAATTTTGACCATGCCAAGGGAGAGATGTCCCTAAGAGATATTTCTATTAGCAATTTAATTAGGGCATGTTGGGTGATAGAATTGATATTTCCTTTCTGGGTCTCCTTAGCACTGATGCATAGCATATTGTACAAAAAATTGGGAATGTTCATTGGAAGATTATGCCTTATGTAACTAAGTAATTTAAGGTGATGTGAATGCAAATTAGAAAATATTCCTTCACAGGTAAAATAATTGATGATATGCGTGGCCAACTCATTATATGGTGGAGGGATAGACATTCTTTTGTACCCTTGCTTGGTAATCTCCAGAGGAGTGTCACTTGGTAGGGTAAACTGGGCCCTAGATGATCTGGCATCATGCACATTGTGGTAGTGCTCCTCAACCATTGGTAACCCAGTAACTTATGTTATCTTTTTTTCTATGGAAAACACTATCAATCCCCATACAGTTGCTTTCCCTTCCTCAAATGTATTTACAAATTCAATTGTCGTGTCTTCATCAAACTCTCTTAACTTCAAGAAATATTCTAACCATCCACATGCATTAAACCTCCTTACTGCTTCAACATCTGAAAGTAAAACACCATGTACTACCGGCTCATGTCTCTGCAACTTCCCTCCCATATTTTCTTGCCAATTTTTTCAATTTGTCTGCTCTGTAGTTGATAATTGCCTTATTCCTTCTTGAGTTTCAGACTACTCTTTTTAAAACTATGGACTTTCTTCTGAATTCCTCTGTCATTCTTAACATGAACAATGGTGATGCATTTTAACAAGAGAAATTATAGCTCTTACTGTGGGTTCCCACATAATTTAATTATAGGTCACATCAAGTCTAACAATCAAAGATAATTTGGGAATAAAGGTATGATAGTTGTGCGATATAGCAACAGGACTTTAATGAGACAAAGGCAAAGTACAGATTTGAGGTGACGTTAAATCTTTGAGGAGTAAATAGAAATGACATTTTAGGAATTAATACACTTCCCTTCCCCCTACAAAACATTGACAAGTGCCCTCACTTGGCATACTTGGCACGAGGTATGGAACTGGATTAATGTCCTGATGATACATTTATTGTAGTACTATATATAATCATCAAAATCTATGCGCTTAAAATGGAAAAAATTTGAAAAGTTTATACCTATCATTCGATCATTGCACATGCTAGAAAAAGGTGGTGAGAGTGGAACAAGAGTGGCGGCGGCTTGCGTCAATGTACTTGGCTCTTGTTTGAAGCAAAGAAAGGAAAATTGTGATGACATGGAAGGTGGGTGGGTGGAAGATAAAGAAATGATATAAGTTGGAAAGAAGAATTAGAAAGTGAATGGAGAAATGGACTTCATGTAAACATGAAGTTTTTATTATGGACATGCTTGAAGGATTTCTATTGAAGAGATATAGGAAGAAGGTTTTCACCCTCTGTTGCAGGAAGTGTTACATGTTGCTCTTTTGAAACTTGTTGTCGAAATTGTTGCAGGAAGTCTTCTTTTGTTTGAGGCTGGTGATACAACTTTAGGTGATGTCCATTGACTAATAGCTTAAATTGTATGGGGTAAATTGTGGTCAACTGGATGGCTCCATTGGTGAAGACATGGTTTATTACATATGGCCCTAGCCATCTTGTCTACAGCTTTCCTCATATTTCTTTGAATCTGGAATCATACAGTAATGCCCAATCGCCAATTTGAAACTGCTTGCTCTTAATATGTGAGTCATGCCACTTTTTCCTTTAATTCTAGACTATTTTAGTGCATTCTAGGGAAGATTTGCGCATTTCATCCAAAGAATTCAGATGCAGCAATTGCTCTTTTTGTACTGCAGGAAGATCAATATTTAACTCCAGTGCAATCTTCAAAGTTTTGTGTTCAAATTCAATGGGTAGCATTGATGCTTTTCCATATAACAGCTCAAATGGAGTGAACCATATTGTGGTTTTCCAAGTTGTTCTATATGCCTAGACAACTTCTAATAGTCTGCTGCTCCAGTCCCGACGGTGCAAATGAACTATTTTTGTTAAGATGGCTTCAATTTCCCGATTTGTAACTTCGGCCTGTCCATTGGCCTAAGGATGATAGGGGCTTGACTTCCAATGTCAGATATTATATTCCTTCATGAGCTCTATTATTAGGTGAAAATTTCATAATACAAAAATTTTGCAACCTTATGATCCCGGACATGCTTCATGGCTTTTACTTCAACCCACTTGGTCAGATAATCGGTGCACATCAGGATATAAGACTTCCCATTGGATGGAGGGTCTATTGGGCCAATGAAGTCCATGCCCCATTTTTCAAATGGTGTTACCACCATTTTTTGATTGAGAGGCATTTCATTTGATCTTGTTGGTTGGCCCATTCTATGACATTTATCACATTTCCTTGTGTAGCTGGTTGCATCCTTGTGAAGTGTAGGCCAGTAATATCCAGTTGTTAAAATCTTCTGAGATGTCCTTTTTTCTGCAAAGTGTCCCCCACATGGCTCATTATGACATGCTAGAGAATGTTATATGTCTCATCTTCTTGCACACATCTTTGCATTACTTGGTTAGGTCCAATGTAAAATAGTATGTTATCAATCCAAAAAAAATAAAAGCTTTTCTCTACAAGCATTTTCTTATCCTTATAAGAGAAATATGTTGGCATTTTGTTAGCTGCAAGGTAATTAGCTATATCAACATACCATAGGATTTGGACAAAAATATAAAATAAATGCTCATCTAGAAATGCATCATCTATCAAAGTAGTATCTTCTTCAGCATGGTGGATTTTGGATAGCTAATCAACTACCACATTTTCCTTCCCAGGCTTGTCAATGATGGTAATGTCAAATTCCTACAAAAGAAGAAGTCATCTTGATAACCTTCCTATGATGGCAGGTTTTTTCATGAGATATTTAATTGTTTCATGGTTCGTATGAGAAAAAATGGGACAACCAGTTATATAATGGCAGAATTTGTTCAAAGAATAAACTACTGCTAGTAATTCTTTCTCAGTCACTGTATAGTTTAACTCTGGTCTATGGAGGCTCTTGCTAATGTAGTAAATTCCATTCTCTAGGTTACTAGACTTTTGTCCTAGGACATCACCTATTGCATAGTCTGAAGCATCTATATGAATGTGAAATGGAAAAGAGCATTCAGGGCCCCTAAGTATTGGTGCAGTTGTCAACAGTGACTTTAGCTGCATGAAGGATTCATCACAATCCTTTGTCCAAACAAATTTGGCCTCTTTGGCAAGAAAAGTATACAGAGGGATAACTATGTGACTAAAATTTTGGATAAACCTCCTATAGTAGCCAGCATGTCCTAGGGAGTACCTAACATCTTTTTTCTTTGTAGGGATATGTAGTGTGAGAATTACCTCTATTTTCGTAGGATCTACCTGGATTCCAGCTTTGGAGATAAAATGTCCTAGCACTATGCCTTCCTGCATCATCATATAGCATTTCTCACTATTGAGAGACAAGTTGTGTTCCTAACATCTGATTAGTACTCTTTCCAAGTTCTTCAGGGCTTCCTCAAAGGTGACACCAAATGTAGTGAAGTCATCCATGTATATTTTCATACAATCTTGTGATATGTCAACAAAAATGTTGATTACAACTCTCTGGAAAGTAGATGGTGCATTGCATAAGCCAAATGGTAATAAATAATAAGCATATGTGCCCTAGGGGCATGTGAATTTGGTCTTCTACTGATCTTCTGGAGCAATGCTTATCTGATTGTAATCGTTGTATCCATCTAAAAAGGAGAACTACTTCTTACCAGCCAGAGTGTCTAGGACTTGATCAATAAATGGTAAGGAAAATGATTCTTCTTGGTAGCATTATTCAATTCCCTGTAATCCACACATATTCACCATTTTCCTCCCTTCTTAGGTATAATGACCAAAGTTGATACCCACTTGCTATCAAAGACTGGATAGATGAAACCAGCATCTAGTAACTTTTGCAATTTAGTTTTGACTATTTCCCACAAGGATGGGCTTATCCTTCTTTGAGGCTAACAAAGTGGTAGGCTGCCATCATTAATGTAGATCCTATGGGTGTAGAGTTTGGGGTTTAGACCTAGCATATCTATGTAATCCCAAGCAAAGGCTTTCTCATGCTTATGTAGGAGTTTGGTTAACAATGCCAATTATGGTGGTGGAAACTTGTTGTTTACATGGAGATGGCGACCAGGGGAAATTTCCACAGTGGTTTTTATCTCTACCATTGACATTTTAGGTATTGGACTTGTAGCTACTTCACACGATAGTAATTGACTAATTATCTCAGGACTTGCTGGAAAAACACAGTCCTCATAGGTACATAGTTGTAGAAAAGAAATTTCAGAATCATCATTTGCTACTATACACTCATTGGTAAGAATACTCTATATTACATCATCTTCCTCTTGCATTTTCAGAAAAGATTTTTTGTGCATCATCATGAGCTAGGTAACGGAGTTGAGCTCTTCTTCCTCATCTCCTAATTCTGGCCAAATAAGATCTCCCAAGCCTAGCTGGGGTTGGGCAGGAGGATATAGTGCTAGCTTCTTTCTTTCCTGACCATTTGAAATTGTCATACTTCTTGATCTGCAACTAATTTTTGCATAAGTGGTGGCTAACCAAGGTCTCCCTAGGATGACTGGATAGCCAGCAAAGTTTACTTTAGGTGATAAGATGAGAAAATTAGTAGGGTATTCCCATGAGTCCAATGTGAAAATTATATCCTCTATAAGACCATCTGGAGTGATAGTTGAACTATCAGCAAGTTGTAACATTGTTGGAGTTGTTCTCAAGCCCTCTATACTTAGTCTATGCATTGTATCTTTGGTCATTACATTTATGGCTACTCCCAAATCCACTAAAGAATTTTTCACAGAGTGTCCATTTATTATCAAATCAACTACTGGGCTTCTAGGGTCTGAATACTTGGGTATAACTACCTTTCCCAACATGATGTCCGCAAGTTTCTCTATGACATGAACTGTTTGCGGGTCCTTCTTTTTCCTTCCAGGATTTTTAAGGTATGCTTCCTTGATAGATTTTCCATAGATAGGAATTTCTTTTATAGCTTGGAACAGAGGGATTTGGATGTGCATATTTTTTAGCTTCTCAAGAATATCAAAAGGCATTTCTTCTTGGGATATAGGTTGTTCTATGGTGAGCCTATTTGGAAAAGGAGGATCAACTAAGGTTTTAACATCAGTTTTGTTGGATTTTTGAGTTGATTGGGTGGTATTTTGCAATGTGGCCTCTGGAAGAGGTGCTGATGTTGTAAGAGTATCTGCAAATTATATGATAATAGGATGTTTGGGTGTAGGCAGAGTGGTACCAAACCTCAAATGGATATCAGATATCTCTAGTGTGTAGGCAGGGTACTGTTGTGTATCAGTGGTATACATTGGCTGTTGTTGTTTCTTATTATTGGGATTAGGCTACGGCTGAGCAGGTAATTGGGTTGGCTTTGGATTAGGACTAGTGGCTATAGGAGGTGGCATTATTGTAGGAGGAGGGACTAAAGGTGGTAACTGTGGAAAAGAAGGATTTTGGTTAGGTCACTGTGGAGGCCCCCTCCATTGGTTATTCTGCTTCCAATTTCCTTGTGATGGTTTCCATTAATTCTTCTGGTTAGTCCATTGGTTATTTTGTTGGTTAAGCCACTAGTTATTTTGATGGTTAAGCCACTAGTTATTTTTTTGGTTAGGCCACTGGTTATTCCAGGCTAGCTGAGAGTACTGAGAAGGATTCTGATAACTTTGGTTTTGCCATTGATTATTGTAAGGATTTGAAAATTGTAATGGGTCTTGAGGCATACCTTGTCTTGAATCTCATGGTCGGCGTTGAGAAACAAAGAACACTTTCTTTTCATCTCCTTCTATCTTCATGTACTCGGTAGGCAAATGTTGATTCTCCAGGTTTTCCACCAGCTTACATCCACAGTCTTTCATTTATTTATGACAATGAGGACAATACTCAGCTAATTGTGACTCAGCATTTGCATGCTTCTTCTTGGAAATAATGGTGTTGAGATGTGTAGCAACATCATTAATAATATCTTGTTTGAAATCCACAAGAAAATTAGATATCTACAGCTTGGAAATGCCCAAACTAATCCCTTTAGTGACTATAGACTGATATCCCCTTCCTTTCTTCACAATTGATATAGAGTAGTTGACATAGATTTTCTTGAGATCATCCCAAGAAGATTGGGATATGTCCCCACCATCCATGAGGTCCAGTACTTCCAGACAATTGTCGTTCACTCCTCTTAAGAAGACTAGTTTCTGTGAATCCTTAACCAGCACATGTTGGGGATTCTTTTGCATTGTGTATAATAAATGTGAAACACAGTCCTCCAAGGTTTTATCCTCCTTTTGTGACATTCTAAAAATGTCATATCCCCTTGGTTCACTCCCCTTGCAATACTCTTTGTATTTCTCCAGAAACAAAGTCTGCATTTCATCCTAGGTGCTTGCTTCATTTGCTCCTAAGCCCATGAACCATCAAAAGGCTGACTCTTTTAGTGTTGCTAGAAACGGTTTGAGTTTATGGGAATTGGTGTTATAGTTAAAGCTACAAAAGAGGATGTCAAACTTGAACAAAAAGGTGTCAGGATCTTTGGTTATCAGGCCATAAAACTTTGAGAGTGCGGCAGTGGGTATAATTTTGAGATTAGCATTATTTATAAGGCTTGGTAGAGGAAATGGGAAAGTAAGTTGTGCCATTACTGGAGGTATTGGGAACTAGAGTTATTGTTGGAAAGGAATATTAGCTACAGGATTGTTAACAACAGGTGCATTTGAGTAAAAATTATCGAGAAAGTTGGCCAAGATTTCAGTGAAAGGCCAAAGACCATTTACGTCAAAAGGCTCTGCTCCAGAGGAAGATGTCTACCATATTCATCTCTTCTTCTACCCCTTCAATGCATGTAAATGAAATCTTCACACTGGTGGAGCAAATTTAGGACTACAAACCACTATTTAAAAGCTAGCTAGAAATGAAAAAAAAATGACTCAGAAAGTTTCTTAGCTTGACACCATCCACAACAGCGATGTCAAAAAAGAACCGCCTAATAATAGGTGCTTAGTAATCATGCCCAAAGACTCTCTTAGGAATAGTTTATTCAATCTAAGTATTACTTCTCCTACCATGAGGTGCATTTAGTTTTTCAACCCAGGGACGTATACTTGAAATGGTATGGCACTGTATGTGCACTAAGTCCCTTAAAGAGTCATTCTGCCTATGCTATAAGAAGGTAAAATGCATGAAAGAAATCCATACTAGAGCTACAGGAAAGGAAGCACACTTACTCCTTACTGAAATGAATGTTTCAAACTATAAACTCTACTTATGCCTATTCCTTCAACCTAGAGCATTCACTATAACTATCCTTGCAGGTGTTGCAGGAACATCCACAAAGTACAATGTTGTATGAAGAAACTGTAGTCTTCTATCTAAAATGTTGGGAATGCTAAAAGTAAATCTAATCTACTCTACTCTAATCTACCTCCCAAGTGGGCCCCCTTGGTCAGTTTCTGCTAATCTATTAACACAGAAGATAAACCAAAAGTCACTTCATTATATTTCAAGAACTGATTACATAAGAATGATACATAAAACTAGAAATGAACTTGTTGTGAAAGATGCAATAGAACAATGTATTCCAAAAATTTTGAACTTACAAACTAACAGTCCAATCCCTATAAATAGAGGATCAACACTTTATTCTAAAATAGAAAAGGAAAGATCTAATTGAAATCACGCCAGAGAGGAAAAAGGAAATGTAATAGCCCATGACATATGCAATGAAGTATGGCCAACCAAGTCAACATGATGAGAGTGCAAAGGGAATATAGCAGCGCTACATTCCTATATTTCCGGAATAGTTGCTCCTCATTTGTATCAGTTGCTTCTGGTGCCATGATGGTTACCCATTGCAGTTGGATTTCAATGCTCTATTTTAAATGCTTTCAACCACTCTCAAACAACTCCTACTTCCTGGCAGGTTAGTTATCATGCAAAGATATTCATACAACTAAACTTAATCAAATTGATCCAAATATTAGAACACACATTCTAATTGCTATATGAAATACTGCAATATACATATAATATCGACAAACATGGCATAACTATCTACCGATGGGTTTGATGGTTCTAACTGTACTTTGACATAAGTTCAACTGATTATAAGTCCACAAATATTTTGTTAATAATTAAAAATAGAGTATAAAGATTAATATAATAGAGACAGTAAATGGTCTCATCACTCACCTGGTGTCTATGAATTCAAACTCAGCACCTCGCCTGGTCAAGTTTGCAAGATTTCTCTCTCCTCCATCATCTCCACTTTAATGGCAGGTTTAATTCCCCACACGCGAGCATTCAAAATCAGCCCAAGTGGAATTCATTCCCTTGCATGTTAGGACATTTGTCATCATTAATTTCATTACTCCCTTTATTGCATGACCATGTGACACCCCATGTTAGCCTAGTATGGCTAATTGTCAGTCATGTTGATAACGGTCATTTTTTTAGACTCTGAGTCCCATGTTCCCCTTCAAGCTTCACTTCATTCACCGCATGAGCCAGAATCCCTAGAACCCCTAGGCATTGATCAAATTCCATACAATTCATTTTGTTTAAAATATATTTTTGAGGTTTGATGCAAAACTAACACCTTTTTAGGAACAGATGCGAGGCGGTGATGAAATCTCTGAAATATGGGATTCTATTCTATTTTATCTATATTGATGATTGTTCGATCTTGCAGGTTGCCAACAAATTCACAGATCCATCATGTTTGAAGCATCTTTTCCACCCAGGAGTTTGGAACTCCCAACCACTTCAACCAGGGTAGCTGCTAGGACCAAGGCTGAGAAGGCCTTAGAGAAGCTTCCATTGACCATAAAATATTTGAAGGAAGGAGCTATTCTGGGATCTAAAGTAGATTCCAAGTTACAGATGATCACTGAAACAAGTGTCAGAGCATGGGCCGAATTATGGGCCTTGGAAAAAATGATGTTTATTCAGCGCAAGGCCAGAGATCTAATGGCACTAAATTTTGTAGCCTCCAGAATCCTCAAGGCCGCTTGCTTCCCCTGCTCAGTTCAAGCTCTGTTAGAATTGTCCCAAAGGATAATTGAGAAGGGGCGGTGAATTAGTTATCAGTAACTTTAATTATTTTTACTTCCTTAACTTCATAATACAAAAAAGTAAATGCTTGATCAGATAACACAGTACACAACACACAATTTGATTACAGGGAAACCAAATGGTAAAAACCTCGGTGGGAATTAGCACCCACAATGAACTATACTTGTTTATAGTAATCCCTGTTAGAAGATATTTCAACCCTATTAGGAGTTTTACTTTACAATGCAATAAGTATAGTGACTTGGTTAAGGGTCAGACCTTGTTAGGAGTCTTTTACAAACAACCCTATTAGGGGTGGTGGACTCACTGTCCAAAAGTTCACTGCTTAATGGTGAAGGATACAACCTTCTATATAAAAAATATGCACTATATCTGATGATGAACTATAGATTAGACCTGCTATCTTGATCATTTCTAGTGTATTACAATCTTTCACTTCTTCTTCACATAGACTCTTGATGAATGAACCACATTTGATATTCTACTCTGTACATCTTCTGTCTCTTTTCGTATCATTCACACTTAGTGTATCACAATTGACTTGCTATAAGTATCTTCCTCAAAGTATGAGATCATGGGACCTGTAAGACAACTCTTCATAATATCCTTGTCGACTCTACTAAGCATGCAAGCATAATTACAGTCATGCAAGTATAAACTGAATAGACGTGATGCTTCACTAAGTTGGCCTCACCAAATTAACTCTAACTTTGCAATCTTCTTGAAACATGTTTGGCACCTTTAGATAACTATCATCAACTCATAACTAATCATGAATATACACACACATATCCTGAAGATAGGTGCAACTCA
>MU225201.1:1854169-1969831 GCA_018584345.1 Thuja plicata
TATTGTGTTATTTGAATGTGCATTTACTTTATTGTATTCTAGAGTTAATAAAGGAAAAGAATTTAATTATTTGATAACTAATTCAACCCCCCCCCCTCTCAGTTATCCTTTGGGACTATTCTAACACTACACTTGTAGCCTTGCAGTGGCGAAAGAAGCTGACAATGAATTGAAATGTTTAGGGCTAGCATAATTTTACTTGGTGTGGAAGAACTTTGATCCGCTGGATAAGATATCTTTGGCATTGCCCTGGGTGTCAGACCCCCACAAGCCTCACATGGAGGATTTTTGGGTAGACTGCCAGGATGATTTTGAAGTCTGGAATCGGCACTTTGTCAGAATGACAAAAGGTATGATGAAGCGTCTCAAGCTTTAGACCTTTCCAAAGGACTTTTCAGATACTGGGTCCGTAGAAGATCCGCAGTACAAGACTTAGGGAGTGGACAAGATGGCTCTCCCTCTGGTGGATTGGGATACCCGAAAAGCCCAGTAATTGAAGACATCACCCATGATGTGATTGAACACAGTCATACATATTTTTCAAAGCTATATCCAAAGAGCACCCGCAAAGTTGGCCCATTTTTTAAGAGATCTGCTTCCAGATCTGGAACCTCTAGGTGAGGTGGGGAAAAAGTAAAAAATAAAATTTGATACCCAAGCCTGTGTTCCATCTACAGCTTCAGTCCCCATTATGGAACAGGTGCAATTTTAAATGGTGGCCTCCCATCAGCTAAAGGAAGTATTAGGCACCTGGATCTGCCTCCCAATTACTCTGGTAGATCCTGCCCTCCCTTCTTGTTGGGATTAATGGGAAGTAGTACTGAGAGGGGAGAGGTGAATCAGTACCTCTAAAAAATTTAACTCTTTTGACCATTCATCATTAGTAATCATTCATTACTGTATTACCAACCATTATTGTTGTTCTTTCTTATGCATATAGTATTAATTCATAATATTTAACTATTTTCAACATTCATAGAAACATTCATGAAAATGATAAATACATAACACAAGATATGATATCATAGAAAACTCTTGTTAGGAAGTAAAAACTACAGTGGGGATGGCACCCACAAAACTTCACTATCTGCAGAATGGAAGGGAGCCGGTAAAGGCTTACAATTGATCACATTTGATGATCTACCCTGTTATGAGTATTAAGGTGGAGACCAGTTAAGATCTACTCTATTAAGAGCTTTAGCAATACTGATTTAAGTGTGCACTCAGTTAAGAAATTTACAATAGGACTGTTAGGTCCACCTTTCTTGAAAGGATTTCTTAAGTGTACTACACTTGTTAGAATGAGTACATATGATTGACCTAACTATATGCAATCTAAAATTGTTGATTACTGATCCATTAAATCTCTCATAATAATAATATCACCTTAAGTGACTGATTAATACCTTTCTCTACTCGTCGGTAGCTTGTGTTCTTGTTCTTGAAACTGATTTGATTCTTTTATGTCCTTCTGCATGAAATCTCTTGTATGGTCTCTAGATGCTCTCTGTGGCTACAATCTTCATTGAACAACAATTGTTTACAACAGATTGAGCATCTATTTATACAAGTATTTGACCTATCTTGGAATCATGAATTACAATGTTAACTCTTAGATCCAAGGTTTACAACTTAACCTTGATCTTTAGTTTGCATGTTTTAAATCAATAAAACAAATTAAAACAATAGTAAATACATTGCTTCATCCACACATAATGGATTTAAAAAAAAATCAAGAAGCTATAAATACAACTTTAGTGATTTATCTGATGTGGAAAGTCAGATCCACTTTTTGTGGGATGTAACTGACTATCGATTCTTGGTTGTCAGGTTGAACTAAAAGTCTATCGGCATTCCTTTGTTGAATTTATCATCAATTTCCCTTTGTCTGTTGGGTTCCTCTCTTTGTTTTTACTCGTCGGGTTGCACTGTTGTTACTTGTCAGGTTCCTTTGACCTTTTTGTCATTGGGTAACACTGAATAGTGTTTGTTAGGATGCTTTGAAATTGGCAGTATCAGGTAACCTTGGCATTAGGTAGTGTTGTGCCCTATCTATCAGTGTAGTGTAAACCGATGGTGTAGATCATTTTTTTTCTTGTGTATACTAATGGCAAAATATAATTCCTTAAATCTCCCACTTTGACATTAGTATCAAAAACTGATATGTGCACAATACTAAAGTGTTTAGTATGTACACCATGTCTATATCCTTGTCATTATATGACTCCCCCTAACTGTATGCATCGACATAGTATAAGTATATATGTACATATGTATACTTTCCTCTGTACTATACATTCCATGTTCTTTGCTCTTTCAGTTGTATGACTATACATATCATTTCCTCTTTTCATTTTCCCCTTTATACTAACTGAACTGTACATATCATTTAACCCTTTTAATTGAGGTGAGTGAACATATCATTTCCCCCTTTATTTGATACTCATGACAAAAATGTACAAATTATAAGATGCCAAAAGTTTGACAAAAATGTGCAACTTACAATGTGTCAATAATGTGGGAATGGGTTGTCTTGATATCTTCGAGCAATTTCTCCCATTTCTCTTTTAGTTGTTCAAGTGCAATGTGTTGTAGTTCTATCCTTGCATGCATATCATAAATGCTGTCTAGGAAAGACATTTTGGGGGTGGCAATTAGTGTGTTTGCTTCTGTCACATTTTTTTGCAGTAGTGAAAGTGTCGGTAAGAGATAAGCTTGGAGCTCATTTACCTCATCTTTGTACTTTGTTTCTACAATCTGTATGTCTTGTCTCAATTTTTGAGCCTGTTTGACTTTCTCTTTGTGCAATTTAATTGCCTCTTCATTATTTGTGAGAATTTTTGCACTTGTCTTAAGATCAGCATCTATTTGTGCTATCTTGTCGATATAATCCTATGTGAGTTGATCAAGTGTGCATAATTTATGTATTAAAGTAATAGCTTTTGAGATGATTGGATCAATTGTGCTCACCAATTCAGAAAGCTTTACCTTTTTCAATGCCACTTCCTGGCTTATCTTCTCAGCTAGCTTGAACTCATACTTTTGTTCAAGTCTTTCTTCCATGACCTTCTTAGCATCAATGTTCTGAGATGTGATTGCCTCTGTGAGAACCACTAGTTGATCAAGCATCAGGGTTGTCTGATCAACATCTACATCTAGTAATATTTGCTTAAGTATCCCTCTTTCCACTTCTAGTACCTTTACCTCCTTTTTGGCTCTCCTTAATTTGTCTTGCATTGCCTTTCTCTCATAGATTTTTGTATACTTGGTCAATTTAGTTGGATCTAATGTCCTCAGATCACAAACTGGTAGCTCAATGATTTCATCCAAAGTTATTGGATTCTAATGATTTCTCTCCTTATTTGAGACTTGTGGGGATGCAGATGTATGAACTACCATTGCTAGTTCATTTGTTATTTCTGAATTTTTTGGTTATGGCTTTGTAGAAGATGCTTCTTGTGTTTTCTGTTTGGGGTGCACCTATTGGTTTGGTGAAGACATCTCTCCATCCACCTTGGGTGTCTACAAATTTTTCTTCTATTTTCTTCTCTAGCTCATCCTTCTTTTCTTCTTCACTCTTATCTTTCTATTTTTCCTCCTCTACCTTTTGTTTTTCTTCTTTATTTTGAACAGTAGAGTTATCTCTCTGATTGTCAACTGCAGTTTTCTCTATAGTTGTGTCCTTTGTATTATCTGTAGTGTATGTTGCTTTAGCATCACCCTTGTCCTTGGGTGTGCTTGTGTCCTCTGTAGTAGATACATTGTTACCCTCTAATATATTGATTGCCTTCATTAACATAGGCATATTGATTTGAGTGGTAGCTTGGGTTGTATCCAGAGTGGTGTCCTACTCGTTGGTTTGATATTTTAGAGCAGTGACATCCTCATCTTTTTGTACTTGGTCTGCAGGGTCTGGTTCTGTTAAGTCCATGATTGATGTTTTTTGCTATGTCTCATCAGCAACATTTTCTTCTCTGTCATCTAATGTCTTCAATTCTTTTTTTTGTCCCTAATCCTTAAGTGTAATGAATATCACATCATCTTTCTTCTGGGGATCTTTATTAGAGTCATAATTTGTGATGTCTTGAAAGTCAAGATCATCCATGACTTTGTCCAAATCTATTGGTTCCATATCTTCAATGTTGTCCAAAGCAATGTGTTGAGGACTTGCTTTTTCTTTCTCCTCCTCTCTATGAGGTGTGTCGGTGAGAAGTAACTGATTCTCACCACTTGTTGACTCTGCCGGTAGATCTAGGAGTTGTCTCCATTTTGTTTCAGTCATCGTGTCCATCTCTATGAACTTAAACTCTAGCACTTTGTATGCCCTTATCTTGGCTACAAATTTACCTGAATGCTTCTTCATTATTTCTTTGATTTCTTCAATTTTAGATTTGGGAGGCATTAGTTTGACAAGTACCCTCTCCCTTGCTTCTCTCTTGGTCTGTAGAGCATATGACCATTGTTGGGATAATATTTTACCTATCTCTTTTGGTATTTGATTGATAAATTTAGCTGGTACATATTTGTACTTGACCATTGACCTTTAATTACATCTTGTATTTTCTTCTAGTCCTTTGGTTTTAGTGTATCCCATTGTCTGATTTTCTTGTCAAACATGGTGCCAGATGCAGCTATATGTTCAGTAGCCTCATCAATAGTTTTATTCCTGGAATTCTTCTTTACCACATTGGGTTCATCTTCTTTAGAATCCTCTATTGCAGCCTTAGTTCTGACCATTCTTTTTCTCCTCTTTGGGGGTGTTGCCTTTACAGTTTGCGGCTTTGTTTTCTTTGTTGTTGGTTACTTCCTCTTATAGGTCCTTACTTGACCTTTCTTAGGAGGTGTGGTGTCATTTTTACCAGTTTGACTCCTTGTCCTCTGCTTCTTTGTAGGAGGTGGAGGTGTATCTGATTTAGTCTCCTCAGAATCTGATTTCTATTCATCATGTCCTTCACCAATGGTGCCCTATTCATCGATTTCCTCTAGTTGTTCTTCTTCCTCCTCTGTAACCGATAGAATCTTCTTGAGATTCTTAACCATCTTTTCCTTTTTATTGACAGTTTTTTTGATTTCTAGGCCTCTTTTTATCTTTGATCTGGCCTCTTCATCAGTTCCAAACCTTGGTTGTTTGTTGTCAATAGGCTCATTGATTAATGCATCAATTGCATTTGTAGCCTGATCTATGTTAATTTCGTAATCCATTGGTGCTAACCAAGCTATTCTTGGTACAACTGGCTTGATGTGGGCAAAATCTATGTCCACCATAAAACATATCTCATCCCTATGTTTTTCAAAAAGTTGTTCAGGGATCCTTGTCCTTTCCATCATCTTTTCCTTGAATTCAAGGAAGTATGCAGACATAACAAATTTAAAACTCTCTCCTAGTGACTTAATTAGCTCACTGATCTGTAATTTCATTGGTTTTGTAATGTCCCACTTTAATTTTCCTACTGAAGGAACATATTCTTGAAAGTATAAAAAGATACACATGATAAGTCAGTCGAACTTACATGTGATAGTCTTTGTGGACCTGATTGTGCTCATGTTTTCATCAAGTTGTTTTAACAGGATCTCACATAGATCCATCTGTATGCCCTTTGTTACAATCTTGTAAGCTATGCTTACTAATGTTGCAGATATGTTGTTCAACCTGCTTTCTTGAAAAATCTTATACCAATGACACATGCACTGAACCTCAGTTCTTCATCGACGATGGTGTTTACTTTCAATACTTTGTTGTCCCATTCAGCTTTTGTGAGTTTTGTGACTTCTGACCTGGAGGGATGCTTTTGAGCCTTAGGCTTGTCAGTTATTAGATAACCAATAGCATGAAGGACATCCTTGGTTATTTGTTTGGGTTGATCCAACCACAACTTCTGGTCATGCAATCTACTAAGCACCAACCCATTCTAGTCAGTCTTGTAGTCCCTTAGGAAATATAGGGCATTTGTTATCCCTTTAACCTATAAGTGTGTGTGCTCTTCCTTATGGTTTCCTTCTACATCACAAAGCTTCTTATAAGCTTCATCCATCTCTAGATCTCCTATTTCAGTGATCTTGTAGTGAATATAAGACCTAACGTCTTCTATGAGCAAAACCTTAGGTGGAATTTTAGAAAACACATCGGTTTCATCGAGTTGCGATGCAATACCCAAAAATATCTTATATTTGGGCTCTACACATGTTCTATTCTTAATCAAATTAACCACATTCCTTTTATCACTTTTGATCTTAGCAGTTCTTAAGGTGGTTGCCATCATTTTTCAAGTTTTAGGGCTTTCTGGAAATTTTGGGCTTTCTTGATAAATAACGACAGAGATCTTTCGGTGCCCTCGGTACTTACTTCGATCCGTGATAGTGGTGAAAGATCTGTTTGTTGTGTGCTTGGATCAATTTGACAATCCTTTTCTTTCTTCTCTTTAATCTCTCTGCTTTTCACTCTGCTTTCTCTTCAAGTTGCAGGTGCAAAATGAAGTTGTCCTGTCATCTATTTATAGACTTTTTGCCATAAGTCTTAGTCATAAATTCTTAATGACTCATCAGGACATGAAGATGAAGTTCATTGGGAAGACTTTTAAAATCATCATCGGTGTTGGCATGATGCTTGAGACTGATGTTAATGATTTTGCTTTTACCAATGGATATCAGTATTCTGTCGTGATAACTTTGTAACTTTGCCTTCTTACCGATGGTAGGTGTTGGGTTACATTGGTAACTTAACCATTTTATGTGTTGACCGAAAATTTCCAGTAAGTGTAAAATAGCTCATCCATTATGTTCATCGATGATTTTTGGTATGTCTATACCGACAGGGTTGTTTTCTCAGAATTGAAACAAGTAACATAATATGCATCTTTATTATGCAGATTTTGACTATCTATCAATTTGTATAATGGAATTGATGTAAAATATGACTTGGTGTCGTGCAGTTCCATACTTACTTTTTTAGATTAAGTGGGGGTGGTGATGTCACCAAATCCATTGGATGGGGTGTCACCATTTTCATTGCTTGGTCCAGCTTCATCATTGCTTGAAGCTTTTCTCCACATTTTGTTTCTAGCCCTCTGGATGTCTTCAATGGTTTTTCCATTGGGATATGTGCTTGTCTCTATCATTTGTTCTTTTCAATCCTTTTTGAGATGACCAACTTTATGACAATGTAAGCATGTCATTCCAGGGTTTGACCATCCTCTAGACCTTTTGGTCCATGCTCTCATGCAGTTTGCAGCAATGTGACCATATCTACCACATGCTATATAGTTTGTCCACGTATTGTAGTCCCATACATATTGATTATCGATTCTCTTTGTTTGATAGGGAGTTTCTTGACCCTTTGGCTTCCATGCTTGTCTTTTCTTTTATCAGCATTCAATACTTGTGTGCCAATTCATCTTGCATGTAGGACAGTATTTGTCCATGTAGGTTTCCTTCTTTGGTTGCTCCATCTTAGATTTACATTCATATGCTTTATGTTCTTTCTTATTACATTTAAAACAAAATCCTATGAATGAAGATGTATATTTAGGAATACCTTTCATTTTTCCTCGGCATACATTTGATGTGTGGCCTTTCTTTCCACAGTGCTTGCATGTTAGCTTTATTGGTCTTGAATTTTCATAGACATTCTTTGGATTTGCTTGATTTGATGATTCCCTATTTTCGGTAAATCCTAGATCGTTGTTGTTTTTGACTCTTTGTTGTCCTTCAAGAAAATCATCCATTCTTTTATTGCTCTATTCAGCCTTTCTGATAACTTCATTGTGTTGTTGTTGAATTATAACCTCATGCTTTAGTTTTTCATTTTCTTCTCTTAGTTCACCAATAGCTTGCACTCTTTCAATGAGTTATATATTCATTATGTTTACTTCTTGACTCATTAGAATAATCTGATTTGTGATCTCATGGTGATGCTCAGCATGTCTTTGAATTTCTAACTCCTTTTCATGTAGCTTCTTTGTAATCTTCCTTCTATCATCAATGGCAAGTGTTCTTTCTTTTTCAGCTTGTCTGGTGGAACTCATCACATCAATCATTCTTACCATTTGGCTCTCTTGACCAATTTGCAACATCTTTATTTTCTCTATCAGATGTTGATTGATCTCCTTCATATTTGTGATGTTCTCTTTTGATGTATTTGATGTATTACTTGCATTTGATCCTAAAGATTCAAATAAATATGGAATCTCTTCTTCTTGATAATATTTTTCATTGCTCCAAGTTTCCATACCTTTCCTCTCACCCAATAGCTCTCTCATCCATATTCTGGCTTCTTCATAATGTTCATAGAACATCTGTATCTCAAGATTTTTATTCTCAATATTCTTATCAGGTTTGTACTTCTCCATTGTATGATCTTTTCTCTCAAACCTTTAAGCTTTTCAAATAAGATACTTAGCTCTCATACCAATTTTTGGGATTAATGGGATGTAGTACTGAGAGGGGAGGGGTGAATCAGTACCTCTAAAACTTTTAACTCTTTTGACCATTCATCATTAGTAATCATTCATTACTGTATTACTGACCATTACTCTTGCTCTTTCTTATGCATGTAGTATTAATTCATAATATTTAACTATTTTCAACATTCATAGAAATATTCATGAAAATGATAAATACATAACACAAGACATGATATCGCAGAAAACTCTTCTTAGGAAGTAAAAACTGCGGTGGGGATGGCATCCACAAAAATTTACTATCTGCAGAATGGAAGGTAGCTGGTAAAGGCTTACAAGTGATCACTTCTGATGATCTACCCTATTAGGAGTATTAAGGTGGAGACCGGTTAAGATCTACTCTATTAAGAGCTTTAGCAACACTGATTTAAGTGTGCACTTGGTTAAGAGATTTATAATAGGACTATTAGGTCCACCTTTCTTGAAAGGATTTCTTAAGTGTACTACACTTGTTAGAATGAGTACATATGATTGACCTGACTATATGCAACCTAAAATTATTGATTATAGATCCATTAAAGCTCTCATAATAATAATATCACCTTAAGTGACTAATTAATACCTTTCTCTACTCGTCGGTAGCCTGTGTTCTTGTTCTTGAAATTGATTTGATTCTTTTCTGTCCTTCTGCATGAAATCTCTTGTATGGTCTCTAGATGCTCTCCGTGGCTACAATTTTCATTGAACAACAACTGTTTACAATAGATTGAGCATCTATTTATACAAGTATTTGACCTATCTTAGAATCACGCATAACAATGTTAACTCTTAGATCCAAGGTTTACAACTTGACCTTGATCTTTAGTTTGCATGTTTTAAATCAGTAAAACTAATTAAAAGAATAGTAAATATATTTCTTCCTCCGCATGTAATGGATTTAAAAACAAATCAAGAATCTATAAATACAACTTTAGTGATTTATCTGACGTGGAAAGTCAGATCCACTTTTTACGGGATGTAACTGCCTATCAGTTCTTGGACGTCAGGTTGAACGGAAAGTTTGTCGGCGTTCCTTTGTTGAACTGATCATGGGGTTCTGTTTGTCTGTTAGGTTTCTCTCTTTTTTGTTTCGTCAGGTTGCATTGATGTTACTCGTCGGGTTCCTTTGACCTTTTTTTCATCGGGTAACATTGAATAGTGTTTGTTTGGATGCTTTGAACTTGGCAGTATCGAGTAACCTTGGCCTTGGGTAGTGTTGTGCCCTGTCTATCGATGTAGTGTAAACCGATGGTGTAGATCATGTTTTTCCTTGTGTATACTAATGGAAAAATATATTTCCTTCACTTCTAGCTCCCCTTAACTTGCAAAACTTATGGTCCGGGTAGCGGAGATGGGAGTGGAGGATAAATGTGAGGCCATTTTGGATGTCAAACCCCCATTGGTGACAAGGAGAAAGAAGCAAAGAACAAATATTCCTCCATCAAGAGTAGATATAGATCTTAGGATGCCAAACATCCCCTAGGTGGAGGTTATCCCAGACTCCCCTGAACCAGAGAATATCATGGAGGCCTCCCCTCCATGTGATGATTTTGACGACATATTTGGAACTGATGAGCTTGTAAATTTATAGGGGATATAGGAAAGGCGATGGAGGAGATCGCCACACAAGAAGTGGAAATAATCCCCAATGAAGGGGAGATACCAGAGAAGGAAGTCACCATAGAACAAGAGGTTCAGGCGGAAAAAGAAAAGAAGCAAGAATAGGTGAACATCCCTGACGTTCAAGAGAAACCGGTACCGGGGACTGAAATAGGAGAAAAGAGGCAAGTACAAGATGAGCAGCCAGCTTCAACTAAGGGAAGTAGAGCTTTGGGAGTAATCATAACCTCAGCCACCATGCTCTAGATGTCTCCGCCCACCCATGATAGTTCTTCATCCCAAGTAGTAACATTTGGTAAGGTGATCCTTGTAATACTACATTTGGATCTAGTTCACACACCTTCGCCACCTCTGGAAGATAGGCCAATGGAGGAGAATGTCTTGGTAGAGGATGTCGAAGAATAGTAGTAGCAATAGAAAAATGATGGGGAGAACCTAAGAAGTATGGATGTTTATTCCACAAATGCTACTAAGGATAGGGACACTGAGGCAATGAATATTGATACCATGAAGGTGGATGATGTTGGTGATCCTGAGAACAAAGAAAAAGAGTCTAAAGAGACTATAAACATTGGGGATGAATGATAGAACCCTGGGGAAGGCTCAAAAAATTAGGCCCTAGTAAAAAGACCGCTCTCGCCACCACAATGGTTGGTGGAGTCAAAGAAGAGAAAGGCCCCAGTGGCAGCAAAAGCACATCTCTCCTTGGCCAAGATGATGGCCTAAAGTCAAGGCATTCCCAAGCTGAAGAAGGCCCGGACCCTCCATTCCATTTGGACTAGTCCAAGTGGAGATATAGTCATGGTCATTACAACACCTCCCCCAGACAAAGACGAAGCAATGGTCAGTGTTGCAGAATATGTAGTCACAGAACTACCTCTGGGGAAGAGGGACAATTGGGGTGAATTAGACCTGCTAAAAGAGGCAAGCAGGACAATTGGGGACTGATACAATAAAAATCCTAGAGACTGAAAGAAGAAAAGGAAAAGAATGTAAATCTCATTGGGATACTAACAGAGCTAGCACAACCATTGAATGCAATTCATCCAGAAGCTTCTACATCTAGAACACCACTTCAATAGGGTGACATTGAGGCACTGAGGAATATGAAAAAGAAAGTGTAGGCAATGGACAACTGGGTGGCCGAGAAGGTAGGAAATATCCAGCATTTCTTAACAACACTCCCAAACCTGCATACAGCTAGTACCATCTTGCACCATGTCAAAGGCACCATTTCTCTATGGGAGGGAGAAACCAAACAATATGAGGCATGGATGAGTGAGTTAGGAGAACTCATGAACCTCGGGGAGGAACCCATCATGGAGATGGGTATTTTAGGGGAAGAGTCTTTCAATTTTATCTGGGTCCAACACTCCAGACTTGATCTCAAATTGGAGATTAGCAAGCAACTAGTAGAGGCCCTGAAGGACAAGGTCCCGGGAGTAGAGTATTATTTGAATTTATATAAGGCTTTCATCACAAGGGTTTTGGGAGTCGATCCCTTTAGCACAGATATGTGTACTCTGGTGGATTATGTTGTGGGGAAGTTTAATGAATTAATGGAGTCACGGTACCAGTCTCAGAGATTTTGATGGAGCAAAGATGGCACGCTTATCCCACATGACGCTCTGAGCCCATGATGCAACAAAGATGGCCACAAAATTTAAAGGGAATGCCCTAGATATGGGCGAATAATTGGAAGCAGCCAATTTTTTCTAGCATGCATCAAAGACATTGACGAAGAGGGAATTCCCCAAATTTTGGAAGCATTCAAAATATACAAGGCACAGTAAAGTTCTCTGGACTCCAGAGATTTTCACCAGTAGGGTCCAAGTTTGCAAATTCATTATTATTTGAGCGTAAGCTCCTAGACCCTGGATTTACGGGTCTAAATTTTTTTATTCTTTCATAGCGACGTGTGTCTAGGTTCCCCAGAGCTGACCGGTCATTATCAAGAATTTAATAAGGGGGTCAGTAAGTAGGTAATCTTGATAAGACATGTTAGACGGAGGGATGGTTCTTACAGGTGATTCTCCTGAGATGTCGCTCCCACATTTACTACCTGGTGCATCAAAGATAGAGAGATGCAATCTACACTGATGAGGCATGTTGCCTCAAATACCAAGATGAGCAGATTTCCTCTATAAATACCCTGCCACTCTTCTCTATGTTGATTCTTCCATCTTTCTCTTCTTGTCTTCTTCCTCTATCTTGTCAGACCTCAGCTCTTTTTCAAGGTGATTGTAAGTGGTGTGGGTAGTACCGACCACTGGATAATGTAATTTATATGTTGAGTGTACAGTTAGGCTAGGTTAATTTTAGGGAAAATATGTGTATAAATAAGAAGTCTGACCTCATAACAAGGGGCAGAAGAATTGATGATTTTGCAATCCAGCAAATAATAGAAGGTATCTTTTCATTTTTAGTAGTTTCAGGAGCTCAATGCTCAAGTGTTCTTGATATTTTAGATTCTCCCTTGGAGCCATGGATGTGTACACCAGTGATGCTTTAAGTTAATGAAGAAGGAGGAACACCTTATGACTACTGGTTATGTGTTGTTCTGATTTTGGATTTCACAAACATCTTTTGTGTTGTATGTTTCTAATGTCCTTTGCTCTAATTTTTTATTTAGATTAATGACCTCATTTCCTCTTGCTATTGAATATGTATGAATCACTCATTATGTATGTATTCAGTATTTAGTGTAGTTCTTACATTGGAGCATTGTTGATATCTGAAATATGTGGCATAACTATAAGTAAAAGTAATAAAATCTAACTCTGGCCTATCTTTTGCAATTTATTTGGTAAATGTAACATGCTTGCAAGAAACCTCTACCCATTACTAAAATCCCCAAAGAAGACGAGTAAAACCAGCTATCCCTCAAACAAATAGTCACTTTCCCAACTTAGCTTCCCCGCACCATCGAGACCTGACACTCAGGTGCTTGAAGGCCTAGAGAATTCATTCTCTGGAGAACCTTTACAGGTGTAGTTGGTCGGTACCCCAGTACCCGATGAAAACTTATCATTGTTGGCATAACCAGTCACAAAGTCCCATCAACAGAAACTGGTGCTAGAAGGAGAGCATGGGCTTGTATCCCTCAGAAGATTTCAATTTTACACCACCTGAGGGTTCCCCAAGCAGTAGTTTTAGGAGCCAAACTTTTTGTGAAAAAGGGTCACCTTTGCCCTTAAGTTTTGACAGAATCCTGCAATCAGTCTCAAATCCCAGAGAGTTTGTAGAAGTTAAACCTCCTATCTGAAAGAGTAGGACACAACAAACCAAACAGCCAACCAACTTTATCTAGGGATTTGCGACACACTAGAATACCCAACTTCCTCAGATAATCCTGGGGGCCAACAGTCAACCCAGCCAAAATCAAATAGCCTAGATGGAAAATTACTTTGGTAACACCGGGTCCCCAATGAGGCAGTTCCCCGGCGCTACCAACAATCTTCCTCTACATCCAAATAATATCTATCCCAAATATGAGCATCTATGCCCACAAACTATAGAAGAACATCTCCAGGCCTATAAGGATACCATGAACCGACACTGGATACAGCATCAAGATGTTGTAACCCAGATGTTCCCTCTATCCTTAGGATAGAATGAATTAAACTGGTACCTCAACTTATCAGCCAACTCTATCAATAGTTGATAGGATATGGAAGGCACCTTACTGGTGGCCTTTTGCATTCATGTGGACTTGATGTGGTCCCATAGCCAGTTTATCTCTATCAGGAAGGAACCGAATGAATCCCTTGCCACATTCAACCATCGGTTCCAACGTGCCTTGAAGTGGCATGGGCCCCTTCATCCCATCCAATGTCATAACCATCTAGACATACCTAAATGCTCTAGACCCCATTGTTGCCACTCTCCTTTGGAGAACCACCACCGCTAATGACCAGGATACTCTAGAAAAAATTTACAACCTAGCCCTGGAGTTGTCTCGTGATTTGAGCAAAGCTCTTGATGGGATTAGATAGAGCCTACCATTCAACATTATACCTGGTGGAACTCCTTACATCAGGGGATATAACTCCAATCTAGAAATGGGTGCCCCAATGATGGCCATGGGCCCACCACCGATAGACCAGTAGGCCTGGTATTTTTATCCATCTCAAGCCTAGACAATACCAGGTCTGGAATATGTTCCCTGGAACCAGCCACAGTAGATGCAACAACCCTTGACACAACCCTCCAGAGTACCTTTCTTCTAGTCATCCACGGCCGGTGGATTATCATCCTTGACTCTAGGAGCTGCTGCCTCTTTCCCTGGGAACTCACCACAACAACCATCACACTATGATACAACTACCCAGTTGTCCACCTTGAATCCCTCTGGTGATTGGTGTCCTCTCTAATGAGGGACATGGGATAACTAAAGGTGGGGCCCTCCGTGCCTCACAACTCCAATTCGTAGAGAGGGAATATTTTCTTTGGACAATGAAACACCAACTCCAGAGGTTGGAAATACAACACTAGGCCTCAGCCCAATCAACAACAATGGAACAACAATGCGAATACTGAAAGTTCTCCTCCAAACCAAAATACCACTTAGGGTGGTGCTAGACCCAATCATTCTACACAACTTGCATAATTTCACCCCCTGACCACATGGTGTAGATTTCATTACACCGGCTCTCATTCTTTGGTGAACTATGCCACACTAGAGAAGATCATCATGATCTCCCAATCAAACAGACAATAACCTGTCAATCCTACTCCCCCAGAACCATCCACATCAGAGCCTTCTCAAATATCCTTTACGTGTGAAACCATATTCTTCAGGATAGATGAAGAGGATGAAGAAGAGCTCAAATTACAGGGATTCTTCAATGAATTTATCCCAGCCTTTGAGGATAATGCTTTTACCAGCCCGTGGACTCCCTACAACACTCAAATTTAGGCTGGAAAAGGGCCAACTTACACACCAACACCTCCCAAGAATACCCCTCCCTAGGAAAACACAACTTATCACTCCTTCCCTCTGAAAGGACCTGGCTCTAATCAAGCCAGGGATCCGGCCAAGGGAAGTCAACTTTACCTGGGGGGACAGTTTGACATCACTAAGGTGTTAGAGAACACCACCACCTCCATGACCCTGATGGAGGTTTTGCTAAATTTTCCCAAGCAGAAGAAGTCCCTTCTGAAGCTCTTGGGAACTCGAAAGTCGTCAGTCATCCACCAAAGAATGTCGCATTTGATGATTCCAACTTGGCCTTCTTCTGGGGAAACATAGAGGATCCTCCCTTCCTACTAGGCTTAAACATTCAAGGGAAGAACCTATAAAACTTCCTGGTAGATTCTGGTGCTTTGGGAAATGTCATGCCCTTATCTATATTATAGAAGCTTGGACTCACTCCCACTCCATCCATAGGCATAGTAGTCTAGCTAGACAAGACTACTGTGAAAATGGTAGGTGAGCTGAAAAACATCTAGATTCAACTCATCCAATACCCTCGAATATCAAGCACGATAGATATCCAAGTGGTAGACATCCCTGAAACCTATGGGATGTTACTAAGTCAAAATTTATCTAAGGCCCTTCATGGGTATTTCTCCATGGACTTCTCCTACTTGTGGCTCCCTTGGAAGGGGAAATCGAATCAAATTCGGGTGGAGAGTGAACCCAGAATGAAGCAGACCCTCACCAAAGTCAGGAGGGTAAATAAAGTCCTTTTCTCTAAATCTTCCCCTAGGGTATACCAACCACTAGAGATCCTAACATTTGATTTTACTCCTGAGGAGGATCCCATAGTCGCTCAGACAATTCAGGACCTAGACAAGATATTGAGGGGTGGGGTAGACTCTCAAGGTAACACGACAACTCTAGCCACTCTCTTGTCCGACACTTGATGCTGGGTACAGTACCAGAAACACTCTGAATTGGAGTGTGAGTCTTGCATCATCACTGCTACTTGACACATCAACAACCTTCAGGAGAAAGAACATAAAGCCAATTTTCCTAGACCAAGTAATCCATCCAGCGGTATGCCTAAGGTGTCGCTTGTCCAGGAATCCAAACTAGAGACTTCTCTAGAGAAAAACCTCACCCCTATACCACCAGAGCTAGAGGAATCACCTCCCAACCCTCCCAAAATCAATCCAAATGCCACTTCACCTTCCCAGCCTGAGAAAATGAACATCAGCTTGTGGATCCTGAAGTTTTATGGATCCTTCTCTAAACAAGGTTGTGGGGCCGGAGTGGAACTGATCAATCCGTGGGGGAAATCCTTCCTCACATCCTACAGGTTTCAGTTTAACAACACCAATAATGTCATGGAGTACGAGGCCTTGGTCCTTGGACCCCTATTTGTATTAAGAAAAGGGATCACCCGGCTTTGGGAAATGGGTGATTCAGAGTTGATGGTAAAATAGGTCTGGAGCCAATATATGTGTCATGAAAAAAGGCTGGCTGCATACCACAACTAGGCATGGAGCCTAATTGAAGATTTTGATGCTCTTGGCATCAAACTTATTCTCTAGAAATGTAACTACGTTCTGGATGCTTGGCATCTTCAAGGATCAAATTGTGGAAGAAATTAACCATGATGATACCAAGCAGGGTGAAGAAGATGATGGGATCATCGGCCTACCCACCAACACCATCCCTAAGGAGATGGTAGCTCTTGAACACATCTTTGATTCAGACCCCTAGGGCTGAGATAAGAGATCATCCTCCTCTGAGGGAGATAAATTGAAAAGGTCAACATCGGCATGGCTGGTGAAGAAAAATTTGTACACATTGGTATCTCCTACTCCCCAGAGGAGAAGGAGAAGATTCTCGCAGTTCTCTGAAAATACATTGATGTCATTTCCTAGGGGCATGAAGACCTTAAAACCTATGACACATCCATCATGACTCATACTATCCCACTGAAACTAGATGCCAAGCCCTTCCAGAAAAAGTAGAGGCTGGTAAACCCATCGATTGAACCTCTAATTCATCAAGAGGTTCAGAAACTACTATCAGCTTGGATTATCTTTCCTATCTAGCACACAACATGGGTTTCCAACCTTGTCCCCATGTGAAAGAAGAATGGTGAGATCCACCTATGTGTAGATTTTTTCAATTTAAACAAGACATCCAACAAGGACAATCACCTCTCCCCTCGTTGGATGAGGTGTTCCAAATTGTTAACGATTCCCAAATGATGTCTTTTCTAGATGGGTATTCTGGATATAACCAAGTTATGGTTAAATTTGAGGATAGAGATAAAATGGCGTTCACCACCAAGTGGGGAACATTTTCATATCAAAGAATGCCCTTTGGCCTCATCAATGCAGGGGGTACATTTCAAAAGGATATGGACATTGAATTCGAGGGCCTAGTAAATAAATGCATAATCATCTATATGGATGATTTAATAATCTTTTCCCAGGATAGGCATGATCATTCTACCCACCTTGCCTAGATTTGTGAGAGATGTCGCTGGTATGGTATCTCCCTCAACCCTAAGAAATGCATATCTGAGGTCACTGAAAAGAAGTTGCTCAGGCATATAGTCTCTGAGAAGGGGATATCCATTGACCCTGAGAGAGTTGAGGCACTGCTAAACTTACAAATGCCTGGCAGTAAGAAGGAAATGAGGTCTTTCTTCAGAAAGATAGAATTTGTCTGACGATTCATTATTGGATTCATCGAGATAGTTAAACCGCTCAATGACATGATGAAGAAAGATACCAAGATTGAGTGGAGCCCCAAAGCGAAGTGAGCATTTTCTCAGATCAAGAAAACCATAGTACAAACACCAGTCCTGGCAAGTCCAGACTATTCCCTCCCATTCCACTTATACTCCTTCACTTCACCACATTCTATAGTGGCATTCCTAACCCAAAAAGTTGAAGGGGAAGAATGACCCATTTCCTTTGTTAGCACTATATTCTGAAAATTTTCAAATTTTTAAATAATGGCCTTTTTCCCACGTGATTATGTTCCAATCTTGTCATCTCTTGTGAAAAGGGGGTCCAAATTATTTTAAGTCCTTAGGTTGTTCTTTTTCAATGTTAATCGTGCATTCATGCTCATTCCTTAAGTTGTTTTAACTATGCGAGTGAGCGACAAACTCATCAATTGGGTTCATCGTGCAGTCGCGGTGTATTTTTCGTTCAACATTTTTAGATGGTGAATGTGCGAGTTGATAATATTTTTTTCATTGCGTGCTCACTGAGATTTTATCTTGTTGGTCTTTTACTTCACGAGTGAGCGAGTGGTCTAGGAATTGTATATTGCACAGTCGCGATCATTTTAAGTCATGGTATTTTTAGCCCGTGACTACGTGAGCATTGAAAAATTTTAAGTCAGTCACTTACTCGCAAGTAATTTTTCATGTCTTTATTTTTCTGCATGAGCATGCAAAAAGAGTTGGTCCTAGGGTCGTCACTCACTCACAAAGTTTTTATTTTAATGTATTTCTTTGTGCGAACAGGGGACTCAATCCCCATGCACTCGCAAGTAATAAAAGACCAAGTCAAAAATACATGGCGAGTGTTTGAATGAAGAAAATAAGGAGAAAATATTAGTCATCACTCAGTTGCAATGAATGATTCAATGAAACATTTGGATTCAACGAGTGTGCGACTGAGGAGGGTTTTTGTAATGGCACTCACTCGCACTATTTTTGTGGTTAATGTTTTTTAAGCCACGAGTGTCCAAATGAAAGAAGTGGTGATCATCGCTCACTTGCTAAGGTTAAGCAGTTGTCAAAAATGGACATCAAGTGAGCGATGCGGTTAAATTGTCCAATTTCAAATGAACTATGGCCCATTCGCAAAGGTTGAGGAAAATTGGTTTAAAGGATTGTTGCAAGTTTTTGACAGGGTATAATTCAAATAAATTGTGTTGCATCGCTCACTCGTGAGGTTTTAAGCATAGTTAGACAAATTTTTGTGTGTTACTTTATTCATTTTTTGGTCATAAGTTTTGTCAAAGTCATAGCAGCCATGTCTAGTCGGTAAAGGAAATGGACAGTGCTACCAAGTATGAGAATTCAGTCGGTAATGTAAGAAAAGGGAGCAGTCGGTAAAGAAAGTAAAATCAAGCACTGAGCGAAAATAGTCACCGAGTGGAAATGCTATTTGGTCACAGTTACCGAGTACCGAGTTTGAAAACTTACACCAAGCACCGAGAGTAGTCAGTTACCGAGCAGTTGAAGTATTTACTGACCGAGTAATGTAGGCAAGGCAACCAAGCAGGCAAACTGAGTCAAATCTTGATAAGAATGCATTTAATGAATTGTCAAATGATGTCAGAAGAATCTACGATCACTAAAGACAGTTGGTTACAGAATCTACAAACTAGAATAATCAAAAACAAGATCCAAGGCAGAGATTAAGCGGCAAAACAAATGTTGTGAGCTCCAAGAAGGAACAAGTTCCAAGGTAACAGTCAAGTGGTTTATTGAGCAGTAAGAAATCATAAGGATGATCGAGAGACTAAGATTGATTTGCGGAAAACCTAATCAAGGAGATTAAGAGGCAAAAACAGAGGCTATTTAAAAGGGAAGAATCCTTATGAGATATAGAATAGAAGAGAAGAGAAGAGAAGAGGAGTTGATGAATGTTGCTACTATTATTGGGGAATAGCAGAGTATTTGAGGTAACACCGAGTACAAAATTTGCAGAAGAGAGGTTTGATGATCACATCACCGAGCTGATTCAGAGGTAAAGAATTCAGAGCATAAAGAGTCTGATTAAGCATAACATATTGATGCATTATTTCAGACAAGTTCAAAGCATTGTTGAATACATTGTTTTTTTTATTTTGTAAATCCCACCATTGGGTAGATCCTTACAGATCTTATTTTGTAAATCCTCTAACAAGGTACAATTCTTAGAGAAGAATTTGTGAAATAATTTAACAAGGTAGACTACATAAGTCTTTGTACTCTTAATAGGGTAAGCTACCAGAAGTAGCTAAACATTGTAACTCTAACCGAGCAACCTTTTTACTGCAGTAGTGAAGGATTGTGGGTGTCATCCCCACCATAGTTTTTTCCTCTAACCAAGGATTTCTGCATGACCAAAAATAATGGTGTTATGGGTTTATTTGTTATGTATGTACTTGAAGTGATTTACATGTTTTAAATTACTTTTCATTTATAGCTTTCATTTGGTAAAGCATACAGTAGTGAGACAGTTCTATTTGAAGAAAAGTTTTAAGTGAACTGATTCACCCCTCCCCTCTTAGCTCACAATCTTGCATGACATTTCCAACAATTGGTATCAGAGCTTGGACTCTTGATTTAATGGTTTGACCACCTAAGAGTAAAAGATCCTAGTCATGGAAAGTTATAAGCAAGCTAAGAGGATTGACAGTCTTGAGTATGAGCTAGAAAGTGCACAAGAATTGATTACCGATTTAAGAAGGAAATTGGAGAAATCACTGAAAATGAGAATAAAACTATATGATGAATTAAAGGTTACTCAAGAACAGGTTGACACACTTGAAACAGCTTTGGAAGGTAGTCTAAATGATGAAACTAAGACAACAATCAGAGAACTAATGGAAAAGAATGACTCACTTACCGAACAGCTAGATTTAATGAAGAAAGATCTTGAATCAAATAGCATGAGGATGAACGAGTTGATAGAAGGTAAAATAAGTGCTGAAGATGGAAGAAGGATGATTGAAAATGATAAAAGACAGGCTGAAGCACGGTTAGCAGAAAAAGACAATGAGATCATAAGAATGACACAGCAACATCATAACATGACTGATCAACTTGTGAATGCCAATATAGAGATTGCTAGAAAGGAACTTGAAAATCAATCATTAAAATCAGAAATAGAAAGGTTGAAAACTGAACTGACAAATGAAAAGAACATCAATGAAGTACTTAAGAAAAGGGAAGAAGCCTCTCAAGCTTTGGACAAACAACTCAAAGGTCAAAGGCAACCGAGTGACAAAATAGGTATTGGATTCAATGGAACTAGCACTACTGAGCAAGGAGAATCATCTAATTCATCAAAAGATCAAAGTACTAAAGCACCACCAAGAAAAAGGAAGAAACCTCATTACAACTATTGTGGAAAGCCTGGTCATACAACAAATGTTTGTAGGAGCAGAAAAGGTAATGTACCGAGTAAACCTAAATTTGATGGATATTGTTTTAGATGCAATAAGCATGGTCATAAAGATTTTGAGTGTAGATCGAGGATCCCTAACAAGATAAGGAAAGATAAATTTGATGGTTACTGCAACACTTGCAACAAGTATGGACACAAAGCTGAAGAATGCAGATCAAAGACAAGGAATAGCAAGTGGACACCGAACCAAGAAAGATCACAACCAACCAAACAGAAGCATCAATACCATGGGAATACAATACCAACATCTCCTGTGCATCATTTGGAAGCTATGGACATATTGTTGCAAATTTCTTATTAATGCTTGGAAGGAACAACAGGAAATCATGGAGAAATTCTAGTATGGCATGTTTTCACTATCACAAGATAGGACACCTAGCTAAAGATTGCAGGTATCGAGTCAATACATCAAACAAGAATGAAAGTAATGACAAGAAGACATCTACTGTTGATGAGATAAGGGAACAAATGAACAAAACCTGGAAGAGAAAAGAGCAAGATGATGGAACCTCATTCGGAAATGTTGAAAGCACCTCATCTACCGAAATGAGTGCACCGAGCTGCACTTAGTCGGTAAAAGGTATGTAGGAATTGCTCACTGAATTCAATTCTTTAATCGGTTCCTAAATTAAGAGAGCAGAGATCCATATTAGCATTTTTAGATGCATTTGGATATTTTACGAAATTTTTTATGTGATTCACATGCAAGTCAGAGTATTTGGTTAGTCGATGAAATTTGAATTTCACATGTCGGTGAATACATTTATGACAACCTAACTTATCTGTTGGAAACCCTAATTGAGAAAAAGTTATAAATATAAAGTTTTGCAAGTCATTTTGCACCTTACACATTCAAGTTATCAAGAGCAAGTTGTAGAGTGATCAAGTCTTCATGCATTCAAGCAATTTCTGAGGTAATTTTGAAATGAGCAAAATCATCTACAGTTGTATTCATCGCTATTTGCTTTCAACCGAGTTAAGCTTTCAAAGAGAAAAGGATTATTTCCATCACTATTCCTGATCCAATGGCACCAAAGAAGCAAGTACCAGTCGTGGCAAAGAATTTTGATCCCGTAAATCCTATACACAAGATACCACCCACCAAAGCTACAGAAATTGATATGACGGGAGCGTTGTCTTCCATTCCACCAAGAGTTATATTGATAGATGATGTTCGATCCTTCATCCACTGCAAAATTGAAGATATTTGTGTTAATGAGTTGGACACTTCGTTCAACAAACTGTGTGACAATGGCAAGTTGAGAGATGGGCACACACATCTGGAGAGAAAGGGTTTGGTGCATACCTAAGGCCATAAGGAAAACAAGGAAAATGATTGGGAAACTGTTACAGAAACTTGAATTTGGAGAGGATGAAGAAGAAACAAAGGCATCACCTTCAATTAAGAAGAAGAGGAAACAATCAGAAGCTAATCCCTCATCAAGTGGCAGGAGCACAAGGGCCTCGGTAAAGGAAAAAGAAAAGGAACAAACTGAGACACCCAAACCAAAAGGGAGAACATATGTGAGGAGTAAGAAAAATGTTGTAAAGACAAGAAGAAAATTGAAGCTACAAATTGAAAGTGAAACAGAAACAGAGGAGAATGAGGCACCCAAAGTACCACAAAAGATATCAAAACCAACTCTTGATGAATCCATTGATTCATTAATGAAACATGGAGGTTTTGTTGGAGTGAAATAATTGAGATATGAGAAGTTGAGTGGAAATGATCAGGTAAGAATTGAAGATGTTTTTGTTTTCACACTGAATAAATTTAGAATAACACCAATGGAAGTTTCAAGCCAGCTTCCTGATGAGTTATACAATAAGGTAGATGCAAGGTGGAAATATGCATTGACTACTAAAAAACAAATAAGAGAAAGATCATTAGTTTTGACAGTGCCTGAATCATCAGTGCAAGAAATTGATGAATCTCTACAAAACTACTCAAAGAGATTTCTTGTGAAAAATAGAGCACTAAGAATAATGATCGATAAGCTTTTAGAAGTTGAGAAAGAAACAGATGAAATGTGGAGAAAAATATTCAAGCTAGATGCTACCAAGTCTCAAGAAGATGAGTCAACCAAGGGCACTACCGAAGGACAATCATCAAAAGGTAGTAAAGGTCAAATGGATCCCATTGACCTAACCAAAGATACCGATGAAATAAATGTTGAGGATGCATTAGAAGAAGAGGATCCTGCACAAGATACAACAAAGGATGAAAATGTTATGGATACAACAGATCAAAACACCGAGTGCATGGACATAGATGACACTACACCAACCAAAGAATCAGATCCAGTAATACAACAAGTTCATGCTTATCCTAAGATAAGTACAGAGACCACCAAGGAAAGAAATGAACAAAGAGAAGGAAATGAATCAGTTCCCCCAACCAACACCAAAGGAGAGAAGCAACAAGACTCCAAAGAAGAGTCAGAGAAAGAGAAGGAGAGTGAGAAAGGGAAGGAGAATAAAGATACACAAGGAGAGAAGAAAGAAAAAGAAAAGCCAGAAGGTACTCATGAGTTGGAGAAGGAATCCGAGAGCACAGCAGGCACAAACAAGTCTCCCACCGATGCACTTAAGGCATCTATCTCACCATCAAGCAGCAAGAAAAAGAAGAAAACTAAGAAGAAGAAGGAGATTGACTTAACAGAAGAAATAATTTTACCCGCTCCTGATTTTGCAAACATGAATGCTGAGCAATTGGAATCATATGGGAAACTATTGAAGAGAAAGGCAGCCCAACAAAAGCTGATTAATGAAATGAGGAAGCAAGATGACATTATTGAAGATGTCAAAGACATCTTTCAATCACTGCTACCTAATTCTGCAATAAATGAAAAAGATTGTTTGATTCAGCAAGTAGGCAAACTTGATCAACAAATAAAGGTACCAAACATGGATACCACCGAATGATTATTGAAAATTCATGAGCAAAAGTTGACAAAGAGAATAATGGAGAAAATATTGAAACACATAGCAAAAGAAAAGGTAACTCTTTCTGAGCTATGTATAGCTATAGAGCAGGCTCTAACTACAATTCTTTCATTATTTCAAAAATTTTGTCAAATTTCAAAATTTACTGAGGAAATAAGGAATAAAGAATAGTCGGTAGAGACTGAGTTAACCGAACACCTAAAGGATGTATCTATTGAACCCAGTTCAATCCAAGTATATTATCAGAAGATCAAGCATCTCATGGGCCAACCACATGAACTCAAGCAAGAGGAAAATAAAATTCGGATAGAGTTGTTGGAATTGCAAGCCATTTGGATTCCACATATTGAGGCTATGCAAAAACATTTGAAGAAATGCAAGGACTTAGTCACTATGCCAGAGATGAGTTCACTTGACACAATCACAAGTCTAGCAGTGGACATAAATGAGCATATTATAGTTATGCAGACAATGAAGGAGACATGGGAGTCAGCATTGTCTAATCTCCAAAATAAATATAAGTACATTTTTTATAAGTAATTTTTATTTTGGCACTTTTGTCAAAAAAGGGGGATAATATGTGAAATAATATATTAAAGGATGATAATGTATAATATACAATTTTTGAAGTGTATATAGTGCATAGGGACTATCATCCAAGGGGGAGTTATAAGTTTTGAGTTTTGATTGATGACTTTGAATTTTTTGTCAAAATGCCAAACTAATGACAAAGGGGGAGATTGTTACTTTATTCATTTTGTTGTCATAAGTTTTGTTAAAGTCATAGTAGCCAAGTCTAGTCGGTAAAGGAAATGGACAGTACTACCGAGTATGAGAAGTCAGTCGGTAATGTAAGTGAAGGGAGCAGTTGGTAAAGAAAGCATAATCAAGCACCGAGGGAAAACAGTCACCGAGTGGAAATGCTATTCAGTCACAATTACCAAGTACCAAGTTTGAAAACTTAGACCAAGCACTGAGAGTACTCAATTATCAAGTAGTTGAAGTATTTACTTACCGAGTAATTCAAGAAAGGAAACCGAGCAGGAAAAATGAGTCAAATCTTGATAAGAACGCATTTAATGAATTGTCAGACGATGTCAGAAGAATCTACAATCACTAAAGATAGTTGGTTACAGAATCTATGAACCAGAATAATCGAGAACAAGGTCCAAGGTAGAGATTAAGTGGAAAAAAAAATGTTGTGAGTTCCAAGAAGGCAACAAGTTCCAAGGTAACAGTCAGGCAGTTTACAGAGCGGTGAGAAATCATAAGGATGATCGAGCATCTGAGATTGATTTGCAGAAAACCTAATCAAGGAGATTAAGAGGCAAAAATAGAGGCTATTTAAAAGGGAAGAATCCTTATGAGATATAGAATAGAATAGAAGAGAAGAGAAGAGAAGAGGAGTTGATGAATGTTGCTATTGTTATTGGGGAATAGAAGATTATTTGAGGTAGCATCAAGTACAAAATTTGTAGAAGAGAGGTTTGATGATCACATCACCGAGCTGATTCAGAGGTAAATAATTCAGAGCATAAAGAGTATGATCAAGCATAACAGATTGATGCATTATTTCAGACAAGTTCAAAGCATTGTTGAATACATTATTTTTGTTATTTTGTAAATCCCACCACTGGGTAGATCCTTACAGATCTTATTTTGTAAATCCTCTAACAAGGTACAATTCTTAGAGAAGAATTTGTGAAATCCTTTAACAAGGTAGACTGCATAAGTATTTGTACTCTTAACAGGGTAAGCTACCAGAAGTAGCTAAACATTGTAGCTCTAACCGAGCAACCTTTTTACTGCAGTAGTGAAGGATTGTGGGTGTCATCCCCACTGCAATTTTTTCCTCTAACCAAGGATTTCTGCATGACCAAAAATCATGGTGTTATGGGTTTATTTTTTATGTATGTACTTGAAGTGATTTACATGTTTTAAATTTCTTTTCATTTATAGTTTTCATTCGGTAAAGCATATAGTAGTGAGACAATTCTATTTGAAGAAAAGATTTAAGTGAACTGATTCACCCTTCCCCTCTTAGCTCACAATCTTGCATGACATTTCCAACATTGTGGGTGCGCGACTTGAGAAACTAAGATATGTCGCTCACTCACGAAATCCCAAGCATTAAGAAATAAAGAAGTACGAGTTTGCGAAGAGATAGAAGGTGAAGCTTTTGTCGCTTACTCGCGATGAAAGTTTCAAATGTATGATTAGACAGCGAATGTGCAATAGCATAACATGCATCCTTTGCCCACTTTTAAGTGACAAGAGGGAAGAAAGTATACAGTTGTTTACAACAAGGATATGCAAGTTTGAATTTATGGCCGCACCAGTTGAAGGAATTAACGGCTTATTTCTGTAAGCGTGAGAAGTTGCAGTAATGGAGACAAGACAATGATGAGATGGGCTATAAGTATGATTGACTATGAATTCATTTGATACACTTCTAATTTTTTTCCTTATGATTTTCTGAGCAAAGTGCAGAGAATTTTTATCCGAGATCAAATTTGTAAAGGAAAAGATGAGTCAAGCAACTTCAAGTGCAGTTTCTAAGGGAACTGGGAAGAAGACAACAACAGTAAAAAGTATTCAGAAGAATTCATAGACCTCTTGCCAGGGTCTTCTAATTTAAATAGTGTAGATCAGGAGGAATGGACTAATAGATGGTGCTAATGCAGGAAGCCTACCACATTCAATTATTTTTGTAATTCTTTGTTTCGCTATTTCTGGAGCAATAGGGTTAAATCAAGCCTAATTTGCAACCCATGGAATTCAAATATGGAAAAATTGATTGTTCCTGATGTTTATGTTGATATTGATTTAATAAAAGAACTAGCTAAGAATTGTTGTATGGTAGCTAGAGTAATCAGGAAGAAAAACAAGGAAGCCCTAGTATCCATCAGCAGAGGACAGTTTCTGAAGTTTTCAAAATTCAAGGTGCAATTTGTACTGAAATTGACCTAGATAAAATTCAACGCGATTATGAGAAGAGGGAGAAAGTGATCAAAAATCATGAAATGCCTAGATTCATGCCCATGGTAGATAGGATTTTGGTGTTAGTCCCAGAAAATGTGAAACCTCCTTTTGATCTATCCATGTTCCACAATTACATCAGGTGTACAGTGCATGGTTTGAGTATAGTTCTAGGTTTTGATGTAGATTCAACTACTCATGCTTACCTATTAATGATGGCTATGGATATTCAGCATCCAGAGGTCAACACTGATTTTGATTGTGTAGGGTATGTAGTTAAATCCATACATATAGCAGTGGTGCAAATACAACAGGATGTGCATGTTCCCTCTTTCAAGCATTATTCACATTTGATGTTCTTAATCTTATATTACAACAGAGATATTATGGATAAGGAACTATAATTCTTTGATTAAGAATATGGGGTTGATATTCTGGTATAAAGATGGACTCAGGTGTGGGATAGTGGTTCTAGGGATTCCTCTTTTGTGTATTTTCATAACTAGATTATTAATCCAATTTTAGATGCATTAGGGGTAACTAGGGAAAGATTATCAATTGATGTGAAGAAGTTGTTGAGACCATGGGATTTCATAAAGAATTGGTCTATTACTCATAACTAGGGGGATTTATTTTTCTTTGATCAATTCATAGTCATTAGGGTCTATGGTTTTTCACAGCCACCCCATGTTCTCCCTCTGTTTGTTACACTTAGAATTGCCTTAGAATTTATTTGGCAGATCACATGGGTTGATAAAAAATATTTGGAAGGGCATAAAAAGGGTACTTTTACCCTAAGTTTATGGGTGGGACATGGTTTTTCTATAGGTATGAAATATTTTGAATAGATTAATGGATTTCTAAAGTAATATAGGCTATCCACCACAGTATCAAGGTTTTGTGATCCAGAATAGTTCCTTAAGACAGCTCTAAAAAGTTTAACTCCTTGGCAAAAAGTGAGGGACCATGAACCTTTGGATGAGGAGGATTTGGTAAGAAATAGGTTAAATTAAGTTGAATTCCAAGAAAGGAGAAGAAAATGGAAGGACTTAATAAGAGTTGAAGCTAAGTGGAAGGAGTCTGATAGTTCTTTTTCTAGTTTCTTTCCTGATATTTCTTATTTACAAAGGATTGATAAAATGTTAGAATCATATGACCATTTGATGGCACAAGTGCCAAATTTTGATGTAGAAGATACACAGTCTTGGGGGTCTCCCCATATAGTAGCTTTGCATGATGATGAACATTTGGAAAAGTCAGAGCATCCCCAGGAAGAGGAGGAGGAAGTTGGGGAAGAGGCCACTTCTGCTAGGGAACCACCTAGAAAGAAACAGAAAATAGATCATAGAATGGTGCAAGATAAGAGGAGTATGGCCAAGGTGGTAGTCATAGAATATGGCAAGTATTTCAAAAGGATAAGGAAACAATTTCAGAAAAGGTCAAAGGATGAAGCTTGTGGAGACAATGAACTACTTTTAAATGTAGAAGTAAATGAAAGGGTCATGATAGAAAATGAGTTTATCAAGGATGATGATTTCATCAAATCAGAAGAGTTCAAAAGTTTCCTCATAAAATTGAAGAAACAAAATTTGAGGCAGAACTTGATAGCAGAAGAAGGACAAGAGGAAAAGAATGAAGAAATCATAAAAACACTTCAAGAATATGACCCTGAGAGTGAAATAATCATTTTGGAATAGGCAAGAAAATCCTAAGTTTTAAACATAGTTTGAAATAGGTGATGTACTAAAAGGATCAGGGTTTGATCCTAAATCTAAAACTCTGGCTCTTTGGTCCCTCTGGTTTTGAATATTAGAGAAGAAAAAAGGGCAGATAGGATGATCTGGAACCTCTAGAATACCAATGATACTAAGATTGATCAACTGATGACCTAAGTATCTTTTATGAACTTGGCAAAAATAGAAGACCTATCTAAAAGATATGAGAAAAATTTTGGTCAGATGATGGCTTTGGCCAAGAAACATGAAGAAGTTATGGTGCACAATTATACTTTGGAGGAAGAAATAAATAACTTGAAGGAGTTGGATAAAAAGAGAACAGAGGAAATTTCTCAGGAGGTTGAAAGACAAAAAATAGAGGAAGCAACTCAGACAGAAGAAGAGTCAACACCGAAAAAGGGTAGAACAGAAAAGACCTTAGAGAAAAAAATGGACAGTGCAGTTCCAATCATCCTAGGCATCTTGAAACATATAATGAATGCTTTGAAGAAAAAAACTAAAATGATATATAAATTATATGGAGTGCTACAGGAATCTTCTAAGACAATGGTGGAAGCTATGACATTTCTGGAGCCAAATTTCAAGTTTTGGTCAGGAAAAGACAAAGTGATGGATAAATTGAAAACAACCATCTTATACAGTGATGACTTTCCTGATAAAGTATTTGATACTATTGAAATGATAATTTGTCTGAATGATACATATGCCTTCTTCAATGGTAAGAATGAGTTGATAGACAATAAGTTGCAATTGTTTGGTGATCAATGTTCCCCACTAGTTCCCAATATTTATAATGTTGATAACATTTTAAAGCCACAGTCAGATTGGGAATGGGAATTTGATAAGATATTAAAAGATGATACTGTCAAAAACAATATTTAGAAAGATGTAGATGCTAGTTACTGCAATATAATTATTGACAAGTTGTTCAAGGTTGAGACAGACATGACAAGGTTTATCACATAGGCAAAGACAACTTTGGATGCCAACTAAAGTAAAGTCATGGCAAAGCTGGAACAAGAAAAGACTTTTGATTGGCCCACTGCCAAGGAGATGAACAGATGGGAGGCAAAGCTTAAAGGATAGAAAGATATTTTCAAAGGAAATAACTAATTATGTTCGAACTTCACATATTTTTTGCCACCCGTTTTCTTTTGGCAATGGTGTTAGTTTTTTTTTTTTTAAGTTATTGCAAGATTTTGTAAATATTTTCCCAGGAAGTCCTAAGCTTGTTGCATCCTTAGTTATAAAAGGATTCCAAGACTACTGGGAAAAGGGATAGTCATTTTCTTTTCATTTTTGGAAAACAATTCAATAGTGTAAGCTTTGGTTGAAGACCAATATATTTGGAGAGGGTTTTGAAAGTCATGTTGAATGTAACAATTTTCTAACATGAATACAAATAAGAAATCACCAATAGTTATATGAGTTTATGAGAAGTATTCATCTTTATTATTATGTTCTGATTTTTGTTTAATTTGGGGTGATTAAGGATCATTCAAATTATGTGTCTGTCAGGCAGATTTTGAAATTGTCTCGGGGTATCTTTCAAGGAAAGATTTAATTGCCTTAGGCTTATTTCAATAAAACTTGGGATGTTTAATGAATCTGATGATTATTTTCATATAAATGTGAGGATAGATGTATAAGGCATATCTATTATCTATTCAGATCTGTCATTGTTTTCAAGTTTATGTCTATACCAGGTGGTTTTAAAAATCTAGAGTGACTCCATACCCTAGGATAAAGCACTAGTCTATTTTGAATTTGGATAAGGGACTATCACTATTAAAATGAATCTTTTCTATTATGTTTTAATCTATCAAATAAATATTACAGAGGTCGGTATCTATAATTCCACTTTATTCGCTAAGAATAGTATTGTGATTTTTCTATTCTAATTCAGAAGGGTTATCCCACCCGAGTTTGTGGAACTCAAAGTGCAGAGGGTTTTAAAACCCTATTTCTATTGTATTTATATCTTTCTTTAATTAGTGTTGGGACAAATAGAGAAAGCTTAGTTTGAGCATTTCATACATCAGCAAGAAAAGAAACCAACAGAGAATGGCAACTCTACTAGGGAACCTTTCAAGGAATGTGTGTAAAGGTTAGTTTGAAACTCTTGTTTCATATATATGGATTCCTTGAAGTCTAGTTTTTGAAATCACAAGTTGTATGTCATACATCAATTGTCATATCCTATAAGCTGTTAGAGTGAAGTTCATTTATTCTATTCTTAAAACTTTTAGGTGGCGAATCCGAGTATTTGGTTGTATTGTTTCTAAGGGGAAAATTAGCAGATCAATTGTTGTGAAAATTCATTCTAACTAAGATGAGGAATACAAAGACATACACAAAGGACCACTCTCAAGGAATGTCAAAGAGTGATGTTTCTAAAAACCCTGAAGAAATCATTCTAGGAAGGGAGATTCTCATAATAACACCTCTTGGAAACCTAGGTATGTAGGTCCAAGTCTTCCTTTAGGTACTATTCTTAAAACAGACATTACTGAACCTTTGAATCCTGAGTCTGAGACCATGGGTTATTATGATGACATGTTTGATACCCCAATACCAAAGAATATATTACAACAGAAGGAAGGAAAATCAGCCCAATATAAAGGAAAATTTGCCTCAAGTTCATATGATATCCCTTATGAATGGGTGGAAAGCCAAAGGGGGGTAATTTCATGAGTATATGTGACTCTTCCAGTTCTGATATTGAAGAAGTCCTCAGGGACAATGATCTTTTAAAAGGGGAATTGAAAGAATTGATTCTTATCAAACAAAAGAGTGATAAGACTAGAGAAGAACCTATTATTAATGCCATTACTGAGAGGGAAATTTTGAAGAAGCGGGTTGCCCAATTAAAGTTGGCATCTCAGGGTGAAAATGAAGGATTCCATGGTCTGAATAAAGAACTTTCTGGTGATGTAGATACCCTGAGAAAGGAATGCCAAGAGAGAGAATACCTACTTAAGAAAAGTGATTCTGGAGATAGGGGCCCTATATTGAGGCAATTTATTCACTATAAGAATAAAAAATAGCTCGAATCTCAAACCTCTTCACAAAATGTATCAGCAACTAATACCAGACAGACAGATGTTGATAAAGGAAAACAAAAGCTTACTGGTGTTAAATTTTCTGAACCTGAAATTGAAGAGGGTGTGTCTCAAGATATGTTTTCACTTGATATGGAGTTTGAAAGGGCCAGAAAGGTCAAAGATGATGTTGCAAAGTAGCTGGAGAAGGTAGAATTAGAAGTTGTTGCTGCAGAGATGAAAAGAAAGATTTATTTCTTGAGTTCTTCCACTCATACCAATGTAACAAATAACATTATTGCAATTACTCAAACCATGTCCAGATCTACCTCCAGGATTCAAAATAATAATTTTATTGTAAACACTCAGACATGGGGTGCAAATCAAGGGTTTGCATCACAGTCAGGAGGAAGTGGAATGAACAATACTAGTGGTCACCAAAATGTAGGAATTGGAAATAGTGGCCAGAATATTGGCACAAATTTTTAGAGAATGTCTATTCATTTGGAAAGATATAGGAAACTTTTCTTTGATGGAATCCCTGGCCAACCAAATCCTATTCCTAATTAAATCAGAGAAAACATTCCCAAGTTCAGTGGGAATAATGTTATAACATGTGAGGAGCATCTAAAAGTTTTCACAAATACAATAAATGATTATGAGATTGGAGATGAGGATGTTGTGATGAAATTGTTTCTGCAATCTCTAGTTGAAGATGCAAGAGATTGGTATCAAGGTTTTCCTGATAACTGTATTTATTCATGGGATGAGTTTGTTAGAATTTTCAAAGAGCAATACGGTGACAAGATAAATTCTATTTTCATGTTGAATGAATTCAATAATTTGAAAAAGTTTGCGAATGAAGGCATTGTTGAGTTCAATGTCAGGTTTCAGAAGGCTATGTATAAAATATTTTAGGTATTGAGATTGGATGAGAATGTATGCCTAACCACTTATTGTAATGCTTTGGATGGGAAGACAACTTACTTACTCAGGGATAAAGACCCTCAAACTATGAAAGAGGCATATAAGTTGGCCATAAATATAGAAAGTAATAGAAGAGCTTCTAGTAAGCTTGGAAAAAGGGATGACAGTAGACTTTGGAAAGAGTCAAAAACATAGTCAAATAAGAATCCCAAGGAAGAAGATAAAATGGATACACTAGTGAGTGTGGTGAAAGACTTGGCTACTAAGATAGACAAAAATGAAAAAGGGTTTCAAAATAATAGGCAACAATATCAAAGGAAAGACACGCCTTGCAAATTGTAGGATTTTCCTTATCAAAACCTAGTGGAAAGATCGAAAGCCTCTGCCAGAAGAGAAAACTGATCCTAAGAACAAAGAAGTGCATGACCCGTTGAAGAATAATAATACACATAATGTAGAAAACACTCCTTGGTGTATGGCCTATAATATGCATCATTCCCCATATCAATGTGCAGTTGCCCAAGCTATGGTAGAATCATGTGAAATTAGGAGAACACAAGAAACCCTGAATGATAAAAGGCTTGTAGTAAACATGTGTGCATTTATTGTTGAAGATGATAATGGAAAATCAGAAGATGAATCAGAAGAAGATAGGCCTTTCACAGTAAATTGTACAAATACCAAATTAGAACATGTTCAGCTTGGGATACCTAATGATGAAGAGATAAGATTTCTTACCATTGTTGTTATGACACAAGTAAGAAGTTCATATAATCTTTGAAATAGAAAGGTAGATCAAAATGACAGCCGGCTTGGCTCAATTTCCATCACAAAAGTTATAGATGAAGAATTTGCACAAGATGCTGAAAAAACAACAGCAGGGAAGATAGAAGAAGGGAAAATCAAGGAAACTCTTGGTAAAGGAAATAAAGATACCTCTCCTAATGAACACAAAACAAGGCAATTCAAAGAAAGTGGAGGTAAAGTATCCTCTAAAAATGTTTCAAATTTCCCAACTTTTGATATGAAACAAGATCTATCTCGAATGAAAGTGGTTGTTCCTTTAGTTGAGATGTTTAAAATCAAATAAAACCAAGAGGCTACTTTCTCATTATTCTCTGATTTACCTAATTTTCCTGACACTATGGTTTCAAATTGTGAATTAAGAGAAGGGCAAGAAGAAAAGGGTGAAGTTCCAATATGTGTAGGAAACATAATTATCCAAGAACCAGACCAGATTGATCCTTTTTATGTAACATTACTTGTAAACAACATGTTAATAAAAAATTGTATGATAGATTCTGGAGTTGTTGTTAATGTTATGCCTTATAATGTGATGAAGGAATTAGGTTTGCAAGTTGACACTGTTGTGGGTAGATGTTATACTATAGATAATAGGGAGGTTCTTTTAATTGGGACTTTGAAAGGAATTAAGGTTAAACTTGCCACATTTCCTGAAGCTATTCTCAAAATGGATATCATTGTGGTGGATACTCAACCCCATTTTGGAATGTTACAATCAAGGCAATAGGCTGTAGTGGTGGGATGACATGTACAGTTAGATATGTCCTTTGCTACCATTTCCATAAATGGGAAAGAGGTTAAGTTATTTCGAGAGCCTAGGGCTCCTGTTTCCATGGAAAAGGTTGATCCAAACCTGTTGAATTGCATTGTGGATATAGATATTCATAATTTTAGAATTGAAAAAATCCGACCACAACTGAAAAATACTGATGCCATAATAGAGGAGTTGGAATCACAACAGGATGGACTGTGGAAAATGTACTTTGATGGAGCATGCTCAAAAGAAGGATCAGGAGCTGTAGTTCTATTTGTCTCTCCATTAGGTATTACTTTCAAATACTCATTTTTGTTGGCCTTTCAATGTACAAATAACACAACTGAATATGAGGCATTGTTATTGGGATTAGAAATTGCAATCAAACATGGCATTAAGTTATTGAGAGTTTTTGGAGATTCAGAGCTAGCCATATCACAAATTAGATCAAGATATGCTGCCAAGAATGATAGGCTAAAATAGTATAAGCATGTTGTTTGCGATAACATTGAGTTCTTTGATGCATTTTCCATTGAGTGGATAGAAAGGTCTAAGAATATCATGGCAGATTTTTTGGCTAATATAGCTTTGAAAAATGATGACTTAACACTAGCAGGAGTATCCATTGTGGGGACTAAAACCAAACCTGTTATCCCTAATAATGTATATAACTGGCAGGTTTTTGAAAATGTTGAAGATATTCTTACATTTATTCAATGTGTAGACAATTTTGAGGGTCAGAGCATTGATTGTATCAATTTGATAGAGGTTGTTGATGGAAAGGAAACTATATTTGGCAATGAAATTTTACAGTTGCAGACAAATGAAATCCCTAAAGGATTAACTCAATTGGAAGGATTATTTACTGACAATGATAGTCATATGTGCCAAAAGTCTATAGCCAAATTGGATGAATTTGAGGAGATAAACCTGGGATCTGAATGTGCCCCAAAGATTGTATATATTGGAAAAAAGTTGGCACCCCATGTAAGAAAAAATATGATTAACTTGTTGAAGAGGTTCAAACATGTCTTTGCTTGGTCTTATGAAGACCTTAAGGCTTATAGAGAAGATCTCTTCCAACATGAAATTCCAATAAAAACTGATATTAAGCCTTTTAGACAAAAATAGAGGTCAATTAATTTGTTATTAGCCCGCAAAATGTAGCAGGAGTTAACAAATCTCAAGGAAGATGGAATCATAAAGCCACTCAGGCACTCTTCTTGGGTGTCTAATCTAGTCCCAGTCAGAAAAAAAAAAAGGAGACATCAAATTATGTGTTGAATTTAGAAACCTCAATGTAGCTTCTCTAAAAGACAATTATTCTTTGCCAAACATGGAGGCAATGCTACAAAGGATGACTGGTTGTGAACTTTTGTCCATGATGGATAGTTTCTCTGGTTACAACCAGCTGCTGGTTCAGGAGTTTGAACAGTTTAAAATAGCATTTACTACCCCATGGGGTACGTATGTCTATGTGAGAATGCCATTCAGCTTGATGAATGCAGGGGCTACTTTCCAAAGAGCCATGGATGTGGCTTTTAAAGATTTTATAAATATAATTATGGTATTTTATCAAGATAATTTAACTGCATACTCCCAAAGGGCTAAAGATCATTGTGAACATTTGGAGAAATTGTTTATTAAGGCTTTGGAGTATGGGATTTCATTGAACCCCAAGAAGTGTTACTTTGATGTAACAGAGGGTAAATTAATGGGACACATAGTGTCAAAGGAAGGTGTCAGAATTGACCCTAAAAGAGTAGAATCCATTAACAAAGTTTTTCCCCCCAAAAACATCAAAGGTGTACAGTCTTTCCTTGGGAAGGTAAACTTTGTAAGGAGATTCATTGCAATTTTTTCTCAGATTGTCAAACCCATTGTTTAATTGTTGAAGAAAAATGCTAATTTTGAATGGGAAAAGGAAGCTCAGTTGGCTTTTTATGAAATAAAGATGGCTATTCAGCAAGCACCGGTGTTGAGATCTCAGAATTATGAAAAACTTTTTTCTCTATTTTCGTTTGCTTCATTTCATACCATTGTTGCACTACTATTGCAGAAAGATGACAAAGGTTTTGAACATCCTATAGTATTTTTTAGTAAGTCTCCACAGTTAGAAGAACTCAATTATGAAATAATGGAAAAGTAGGCTTATGCATTAGTCAAAGCAGTTAAAGTTTTTAGACCTTATTTAGTTTGTGCAAAGATAACTGCTTATGTACCACATGTTACAGTAAGAGATATATTATCTTAGTCTGAAGTCACTGGAAAGAGATGTCGATGGATTAACAGGATTCAGGAATTCAACTTGGAAATCCAAGTTACCAAATTGGTTAGGGGTTTGGGCTTGGAAAAATTAATGAGTGACACAAACATGGAGTTGGCTCAAGTCAACAACATACAAACAGTAAATATGAATTGCACTAGCATAGAATTGCAGCCATGGTATACTGATATTGTATTTTCTTAAAACATGCAAAATGTCCATAGCACATGTCAGATACTCAAAAAGGGACTCTTTAGCTGCAAGCTCAAAAGTATGTGTTAATACAAGGTGATTTGTTTTGGAAAAACAAAGATGGGATCTTGTTGTTTTGTTTAGATGAATCACAATCTAAGAAAGTTTTGAATGAAATACACAATGGTGTGTGTGGGGGGAATTACTCTGCAAAAACCATAGCCCATAAAATTATCAAAGCTAGTTTTTATTGGCCTTCTCTATTTAAAGATACCCATAAATTTGTACAAAGGTGTGAGCCTTGCCAAAGATTTTCTTCTAAAACAAAATTTTCTGGAGCATTGCTTTTAAATCCAATGATTGTGGAAGCACCTTTTACCCAATGGGGCATTGATTTTATTGGTGAATTTATAGAAAAATCCAGTGGAGGCCACAGTCAGATTCTTGTGGCTACAAATTATTTCACTAAATGGATAGAGGCAATCCCATCCAAAAAGGAAACCAACAAGGTTGTAATGGATTTTTTAATGGATAATATTTTGACCAATTTTGGTGTGCCTACTAGATTAGTCATGGACAATTTTGTGTTTTAGATCTTAGGAGTTTAAAGATTTCTGTGAAGATTATGGCATTATTGTATCTTACTCATCCCCATATCATCCCCAAGCAAGCGGGCAAACTGAGTCCAGCAATAAAATCTTAATGAAAATCATCAAGAGGATTTTGGAAAAGAATAAAAAATCTTGGCATTCAAAGTTAAGACTAGCCCAATGGGCTGACAGGGTAACAGTACAAAGAGCAATAGGGGTTTCCCCTTTCGAAATGGTCTATGGAACTCAGGCAAGATTTTCTCTAAATAATTTGTTACCTGTTTACAAGTTTCTGCAAGAAGAGGAATTTGAGATATAGGAACCCATGATGGATAGGATGGATTAATAGGTGGAATTAGAAGAAATAAGAAAGGAAGCACATAAAATAAATTTGAAGCTCCAGAATCACTCTAAATACCTTTTTGACAAAAGAGAAACTGAGAGAATGTTTCAAATAAATGACATGGTACTCCAATGGATGGATGGGCCCTTTTGTAATTCAATATTTTCATGGTCAAGACTCGTATTTCTTAGAAAAATATGATGGTGAGATACATGAATTGCCAGTGCATGGATAATTCTTGAAGCATTATTTCTCATAATTTCTCTTTTCCATGCACAGTAGTTTAGGTTTCCCTATTTTTTAAGGCTTTGGTTTTGTTGTGTGCGTGTACAGTTTTGTTTTGGTTTGTGGTCTGCGTCCCAAAGTTTTGGTTTCTAGTGTTAATCTTGCAATTAACATTCCCCAGTCGGAGCCATTGTTAGCACTATATTCTAAAAAATTTTAAATAATGGCCTTTTTCCCACGTGATTATGTTCCAATCTTGTCATCTCTTGTGAAAAGGGGGTCCAAATTATTTTAAGTCCTCGGTTTGTTATTTTTCAAGGTTAATTATGCATTTGCGCTCATTCCTTAAGTTGTTTTAACTATGCGAGTGAGTGACAAACTGGTCAAGAGGGTTCACCGCACAGTCGCGGTGTATTTGTCATTCAACATTTTTAGATGGAAAATGTGCGAGTTGATAAGATTTTGTTCATCGCATGCTCGCTGAGATTTTATCTTGTCGGTCTTTTACTTCATGAGTGAGTGAGCGGTCTAGGAATTGTATATCGTGCAGTCGCGATCATTTTAAGTCATGGTATTTTTAGCCCGCGACTGCATGAGCATTGAAAAGTTTTAAGTCATTCATGTACTCACAAGTAATTTTTCATGTCTGTCTTTTTCTGTGCAAGCATGCGAAAAGAGTTGGTCCTAGGGTCGTTGCTCATTCATGCGGTTTTTATTCTAATATATTTCTTTGTGCGAATAGGCGACTCAATCCCAGCGCACTCACGAGTAATAAAGGACCAAGTCAAAAAGACATGGCAAGTGTGCGAATGAATAAAATAAGGAGAAAGGATTAGTCATCGCTCAGTTGCAATGAATGATTCAATGAAACATTTGGATTCAGCGAGTGTGTGACCGATGAGGGTTTTTGTAATGGCGCTCACTCATACTATTTTTGCAGTTAAGTTTTTTTAAGCTGCAAGTGTGCGAATGAAAGAAGTGGTGATCATCGCTCACTCGCTAAGGTTAAGCAATTGTTAAAAATGGACAGCGAGTGAGCGATGCGGTTAAGTTGTTCAATTTCAAATGAACTATCACCCATTCGCGAAGGTTGAGGAAAATCACTTAAAAGTATTGTTGCGAGTCTACGACAGGGTATAATTCAAATAACTTGTGTTGCATCACTCACTCGTGAGGTTTTAAGCATTGTGAGACAAGGTGTTGCGGGTGCATGACTTGAGAAAATAAGAGATGTCAGTCACTCACCCGATGTTAAGATCTATTCAAAAATATGATGTGAGTGGGTGATAAGATAAATTTTCAGCCAGTTATGTTCCCATCGCTCACTCGTGAAGTCCCAAGACTCAATAAATAAAGCACTTTGAGTTTGTGAAGAGATAGAAGGTGAAGCTTTTGTCACTCACTCGCGATGAAAGTTTCAAATGTATGATTAGACAGCAAATGTGCAACATCATGACATGTATCATTTTCCTGCTTTTAAGTGACAAGAGGGAAGAAAGTATACAGTTGTTTACAGCAAGGATATGCAAGTTTGAATTTATGGCCGCACCAGTTGCAGGAATTAACAGCTTATTTCTGCAAGCGTGAGAAGTTGCAGTAATGTAGACAAGATGCCAATGAGATGGGCTATAAGTATGATTAACTATGCATTCATTTGATACACTTCTAATTTTATGCCTTATGATTTTCTGACTAAAGTGCAGAGAAGTTTTATCTGAGATTAAATTTGTAAAGGAAAAGATGAGTCAAGCAACTTCAAGTGCAGTTTCTAAGGGAACTGGGAAGAAGACAACAACAGTAAAGAAGTATTCAGAATAATTCATAGACCTCATTCCAGGGTCTTCTAATTCAAACAGTGCAGATTGGGAGGAATGGACTGACAGGTGGCGTCAATGCAGGAATCCTACCACATTCAATTATTTTGGTAATGCTCTGTTTCACTATTTTTGTTACAATAGGGTTAAATCAAGCCCAATTTGCAACCCATGGAATTCAAATATGGACAAATTGATTGTTCCTGATATTTATGTTGATATTGATTTAATAAAAGAACTAGCTAAGAATTATTGTCTGGTAGCTAGATTAATCAGGAAGAAAAACAAGGAAGCCCTAGTATCCATCAGCAAGAGGACATTTTCTGAAGTTTTCAAAATTCAAGGTGCAACTTGTATTGAAATTGACCTTGATAAAATCCAGAGCGATTATGAGAAGAGGGAGAAAGTGATCAAAAATCATGAAATGCCTAGATTCATGCCTAGGGTAGATAGTATTTTGGTGTCAGTCCCAGAAAATGTGAAACCTCCTTTTGATCTATCCATGTTCCACAATTACATCAAGTGTACAGTGCATGGTTTGAGTAGAGTTTTAGGTTTTGATGCAGATTCAACTACTCTTGCTTACCTGTTAATGATGGCCATGGATATTCAGCATCCAAAGGTCAACACTGATTTTGATTATTTAGGGTGTGTAGTTAAATCCATACATACAGCAGTGGTGCAAATACAACAGGATGTGCATGTTCCCTCTTTCAAGCATTATTCACATTTGATGTTCTTAATCTTATATTACAACAGAGATATTATGGATAAGGAACTAGAATTATTTGATTTAGAATATGGGGTTGAGATGCTAGTACAAAGATGGAATCAGGTGTGGGATAGTGGTTCTAAGGATTCCTCTTTTGTTTGTTTTCATAACTGGATTGTTGATCCAATTTTAGATGCATTAGGGGTAACTAGGGAAAGATTATCAATTGATGTGAAGAGGTTGTTGAGACCATGGGATTTCATAAAGAATTGGTCTATTACTCATAACTAGGGGGATTTATTTTTCTTTGATCAATTCACAGTCATTAGGGTCTATGGCTATTCACAGCCACCCAATGTTCTCTCTCTATTTGTTCCACTTAGAATTGCCTTCTTAGAATTTATTTGGCAGATCACATGGGTTGATAAAGAATATTTGGAAGGGCATAAAAAGAGTACTTTTACTCCAAGGTTATGGGTGGGACATGGTTTTTCTATAGGTAAGAAATATTTTGAATAGATTAATGGCTTTCTAAAGCAATATAGGCTATCCACCACAGTATCAAGGTTTTGTGATCTAGAACAGTTCCTTAAGACAGCTCTAAAAAGTTTAACTCCTTAGCAACAGGTGAGGGACCATGAACCTTTGGATGAGGAGGATGTGGTAAGAAATAGGATAAGTAAATTTGAAGTCCAAGAAAGGAGAATAAAATGGAAGGACTTAATAAGAGTTGAAGCTGAGTGGAAGGAATCTTATAGTTCTTTTTCTGGTTTCTTTCCTGATATTTATTATTTACAAAGGATTGATAAAATGTTAGAATCATATGACCATTTGATGGCACAAGTGCCAAATTTTGATGTAGAAGATACACAGTCTCAGGGGGTCTCCCCATATAGTAGCTTTGCATGATGATGAACATTTGGAAAATTCAAAGCATCCCTGGGAAGAGGGGGAGGAAGTTGGGGAAGAGGCCACTTCTACTAGGGAACCACCTAGAAAGAAACAGAAAATAGAGCACAAAATGGTGCAGTCTAAGAGGAGTATGGCCAAGGAGGTAGTCACAGAACATGGAAAGTATTTTAGAAGGATAAGGAAACAATTTCAGAAAAGGTAAGAGGATGAAGCCTGTGGAGACAATGAACTACTTTTAAATGCAAAAGTAGATGAAAGGGTCATGATGGCAAATGAGTTCATCAAGGATGATGATTTCATCAAATCAGAAGAGTTCAAAATTTTCCTCATAAATTGAAGCAACAGAATTTGAGGAAGAACTTGATAGAAGAAGAAGGACAAGAGGAAAAGAATGAATAAATCATAAAAACACTTCAGGAATATGACCCTGAGAGTGAAGTAATCACTATGGAAAAGGAAAGAATCTTAGTACAGAATAGTGGAATGCTATTGATGCCTGATTGGGATTTGTAGTCCACTTTCATCATTGACCAAATTAGAAGGCAATAAAATCCTATGTTTAAAACAGATTTTAAAATAGGTGATGTACTAAAAGGATTAGGGTTTGATCCTAAATCTAAAACTCTGGCTCTTTGGTCCATTGCTCCTACTACACACAAGCCTCTGGTTTTGAATATTAGAGAAGAAAAAAGTGCAGATAAGATGATCTGGAACCTCTAAAACACCAGTGATACTGAGATTGCTCATCTGATGACCCAAGTATCTTTTATGAACTTGGCAAAAATAGAATACCTATCTAAAAGATATGAGAAAAATTTTGGTTAGATGATGGCTTTGGCTAAGAAACATGAAGAAGTTATGGTGCACAACTATAATTTGGAGGAAGAAATAAATAACTTGAATGAGTTGGATAAAAAGAGAACAGAGGAAATGTCTTAGGAGGTTAAAAGAGAAAAAATAGAGGAAGGAACTCAGACAGAAGAAGAGTCGGCACCGAAAAAGGGTAGAACAGAGAAGACCTTAGAGCAAAAAATGGACAGTGCAGTTCCAATCATCCAAGCCATCTTGCAACACAGAATGAATGCTTTGAAGAAAAAAACTGAAATGATATATAAATTATATGGAGTGCTACATGAATCTTCTAAGATAATGGTGGAAGCTATGACATTTCTTGAGCCAACTTCCAATTTTTGGTCAGGAAAAGCCAGAGTGATAGATAAATTGAAAACAACCATCTTATACAGTGATGACTTTCCTGATAAAGTATCTGATACTATTGAAAAAATAAGTTGTCTGAATGATACCTATGCCTTCTTCAATGGTAAGAATGAGTTGATAGACAATAAGTTTTAACATTTGGTGATCAATGTTCCCCACTAGTTCTCAAGGTTTATAATGATGATAACACTTTAAAGCTATAGTCAGATTACGAATAGGAGTTTCATGAGATATTAAAAGATGATACTATCAAAAACAATATTAAGGAAGATGCAGATGTTAGTTATTGCAATAGCATTATTTAAAAGTTGTTCAAGGTTGAGATGGACATGACAAGGTTTATCATAGAGGCAAACACAGTTGTGGATGCCAGGTGGACTGAAGCCATTGCAAAGATGGAACAAGAAAATACTTTTGATTGGCCCACCGCCAAGGAGGTTAACAGATGGGAGGCAAAGCTTAAAGGAGAGAAAGATATTTTCAAAGGCAACAACTAATTTTGTTCAAACTTCACATAGTTTGTGCTACCCATTTTCTTTTGGCAATGTTGTTAGTTTGTTTTTTATGAAGTTGTTGCAAGATTTTGTAAATCTTTTCCTAGGAATTCCTAAGCTTGTTGCATCCTTAGTTATAAAAGGATTCCAAGACTACTGGGAAAAGGGATATTTGGTTTTTTTTCATTTTTGGAAAACAATTCAATAGTGTAAGCGTTGGTTGAAGACCAATATATTTGGAGAGGGTTTTGAAAGTCATGTTGAATGTAACAATTCTCTAATATGAATACAAATAAGAAATCACCAATAGTTTTTTGAGTTTATGAGTAGTATTCATCTTTATTATTATGTTCTAAGTTTTTTTTAATTTGGGGTGATTAAGGATCATTCAAATTATATGTCTGTCAGACAGATTTTCAAGTTGTTTTGGGGTATCTTTCAAGGAAATATTTAATTTCCTTAGGCTTATTTCAGTAAAACTTGGGATGTTTAATGAATCTGATGATTATTTTCATATAAATGTGAGGATAGATGTATAAGGTATATCTATTATCTGTTTAGATCTGTCATTGTTTTCAAGTTTATGTCTATACCAGATGGTTTCAAAAATCCAGAGTGACTCCATACCCTAGGATAAAGCACTAGTCTATTTTGAATTTGGATAAGGGACTATCACTATTAAAATGAATCTTTGTTATTATGTTTTAATCTATTGAATAAATATGACAAAGGTCAATTTTTGTAACTCCACTTTATCTGCTAAGAATAGTATTGTGATTTTGCTAATCTAAGTCAGAAGGGTTATCCCACCCGAGTTTGTGGAACTCAAAGTGTAGAGGGTTTTAAAACCTTGTTTCTTTTGTGTCTATATCTTGCTTTGATCATTGTTGGGACAGATAGAGCAAGATTATTTTGAGCATTTCATACATCATCAAGAAAAGAAACCAATAGCCTTCATGATCTCCACCTTCAAAAACCCTGAAGTTTGATATTCACCTTTGGAAAAGTAGGCTTTTTCTCTAGTCCAAGCCATGAAGGAATTTTGGCACTATATTCTCCGGAGCAGAGTGCATGTTATCATTCTGGACTAGGCTGTTAAATCCTTACTGCTACAAAGTGAACTAGGTGAACTCCATACAAAATGGATGGCCATCCTCCAAGAGTACGATCTAGAGATGCAACCCATGAAGATAGTCTATGGCCAGGGTCTATGTAGAGCGATGGCAAAAGTAACTCCAAACATTGAATGTCAAACTTATACGGTGCAGTCCATTACTCAAGACCCATAGTATACCAACCTGGTATACCTGTTACTCAATAACAAATGCCCAAAGGGGCTTCCCCCAAACAAACATCGCACCCTGCGACTGAAAAGCACACAATTCATGATAAAAAAATGAAACACTTTTTCACAGGAATTTCGAAGGGATTTATCTCTGGTTCATAGATAGGGACCAAGCTGCCAAAATGATAGAAGAATTCCATGGGCAGTTCAGAACCGGGCATGGCTCAACTGATGCCACTACCCACCAGATTCTCTGGGCTAGATACTACTGGCCTTTCATCTTCAAAGATGTCTACATTCACATGAGGAAGTGCCACACTTGCCAAACCACCGCCCATCGTGAGTGAAACTCATCCATGTCTTTGCAGCTGGTCTTTGAAGTTTGACCGTTTGCCCAATGGGTGTTCAATTTTATCAGGGAAATCAACCCCAACTCATCCGCCAACCACTGGTATATTTTAACTGCTACCGATTACTGTACCCAGTGGTCCAAGGCATGCACATGCAAGAACAACATGACAGATGTAGTTATCAAATCCTTGGAAGAAAACATAGTCACCAGATTCTAAATGCCTTTCACTATAGTGTGTGACAATGGTCTGACATTTTCTTCAACATAGTTAGTTGAATGGACCTATGAGAGGAAGATCGCCTTCAAGTTCTCCAACAACTATTACCCCCAAGGAAATGGTGTGGCTAAATCTACTAATACAAATCTGTTAGAGGTGATCAAACATTTGCTAGAATAGAACCCCCAGGACTGGCACCAAAATCTTAGGTTCGCTCTTTGGGAAAATTGTATCAGAATCAAGGAAGCCCTGGGACTTCCCCATTTCATCTAGTTTATGGACAAAATCATGTGTTCCCTATCAACTTACAAATCTCGGTTTTATAGTTTATGCAAGAATTTAACAATCGGGACAACATTGTGGAGGTTCGGCTCTTGAACTTGGTGAGAATGGAGGAACAAAGAGACATGACATTGGAACATTTTGTGTGTCATCAAGTAGTCATCAAGTGATGGTTTGACTAGAGAGACCAATAAAAATCCTTTCAGGTTTCAGACTTGGTCCTTCTATGGGACAAGGCTCGGGAGAAGAAGGGAAAGCACACCAAGTTTAAAAGGCTCTAGCTCAGACCATATCTAATTTTTGAGATCTGCGGGGCTAATATGTATCACCTCGGTACCATGACTAGAGAAGTCATCCCATTTCCTAGCAATGGATAGTTTCTTAAATACTTCTTCGAATGAGGCAGGGGGTAAGTTTGCCCAAAGTTGTATTGTATGTAAAGGTTTCCCCGCTTGTAAATATATTTTTCTTAGTGCTCCTTGGGAGTGCCTTGTCCTTGTAAATTGTTTGTTGGTAGTCTTCTGGGACCACCTCCTTGCCCTTTTTTCTTTTGTCTTTTATTTATTTTGCTTTGCACATCTTGTCTTTCGAGTTCCCGGCGTGTTGCCCCCTTCTTCTAGACAGGTATGCTTTGCATGAAATCTAGTCCCTCGAATGGTGCCTTATGCATTTTGGTTAGTCTAAAATCTAGTGTTAGCATGGTGGAATTTTTCCACACTCTAGAGTTCTTTTGTGTGTATGGTAAAAGGTTATGGGTGATCTTCATCAGATTCATATCTTGAAAGTCTTGACATTAGTTAACAGAAAATCCAAAGAAGCGAGTAATCGCATGGTCCTTGAGAGCAGATCAATTGCACTAATTGTTGGCCAAGTCTGAAAATCATAAAAATATCTTAGGTCTGGAATGTCTCTCCTATGCAACAAATTAAAATGGATGGCAAGGTGAAATAAGTACCATTGTACAAATTAGCTAAGCTTAAGGTTCATGGTGAAAGAAGTACCGCCCTCCCAACTTCAAAAGAAAAGAAAGAAAGAACTGAAGAATAGAGAATTCCGATATCCAAGGGATCATGCAAGATATAGTGATTTTGGTTCAATGTATTTACTGCCTCCTCTCTGTTTCTCCCGAAAGTCATCGGCTTGATTTTCTTTCAAAGCACACACTTCACAACTGATAAAATATAAAAGGATTCAATCAATGATGAGTCAGATTTTCTTAGGCACCTCGCGCCTTGCAAGCAAAATACTCCAGGTAAAGGTGAGTTTCATTTTTGCTAACTAGAGGTTCTGTAGTTCTCAAATGCACTAAGGCATTCATCCCAACAAGTTGCCATTTATTATGCCCTACATACCAGTCCCTACATTTTGTTGGAAAAATGTTGGGTCCCCCTTCTTTATTTTTCCTTGTTTCTTTTCCTTTTGTTTTCTTCCAGCCTTTGCCTCCGTGGGGTCATTGTTTTCTTTTCCTCTTAGTTTCTCTTCCTCTAGGACCTAGTCCCAGAGTGTTTTTATTTTTTTTGTGCCAGCCGGATTCCGTACTCCAAGATCCTCTGTCACTACCTCCTCTTTTGTTAGAGGGTGTGGTTGCATGGGATCCCTGGGCCTAAAATCTGGAGGTTTACCTTTCTCAGGATTTATGGAAGGAAAGTGGTACATTTTTACCCTAGGGGTATAAATAGAGTTTCACCAATCATTATGGCATTCACCGCAAACAAATTACCCTAGAGTGATTCAAAGCGATTTGAGTGATTTCAACAGTAGCTAAGTGCGATTTATTCCCAAAGCTTAAACAGTGCCTAATAGTGACTGGAAGTTGTGTGTTCATGGTGATTTGAAGTTGTTCATTTTCCAAGAAACTTCTGTGCTTGTCCTCCCGCATCCCTCATTTCTAAGGTAGGCCCTTCTGGTTCCTCTTCTTTGCTTTCTAGTTTCATTTTGGGTTTTCTTGAGTTTTACTTTTTGTCTTTGTTTCCCATTCTATTTTTTTTGTCGCTTCCCATTGGTGGGGTGGCTCTGCTAGAGGGTTGTCAGCCCTCTGTACAATTGTAAACAATGTAATTCTTGTACACTTTCTATAAATTGTTGTTAGCTGGTAGGTAGCTATAAGTAAGTCCATTTTTTAGGTCAGACTGTATGTTATTCTTCTGCCCTCTATGCATAGGTGTTTGTAGTTTCTGTGCATTTCTGTATATTCCCCCCACCCTTTGTCTGGTGGCGAGTTCACCATCCCCCTCTATGTGTGACCAAAATGTGAAGCTCGCCTACTTGATGTATGTGAATTCAAACTCGACACCTTGCCTAGTTGAGTTTGTAGGCTTTCTCTCTCCTCCGTCATCTCCTCTTTAATGGAAGGTTTAATTCCCCATGTATGAGCATTCAAAACTAGCCCAAGTGGCATTCATTCTCTTATGTGTTAGGATAGGTATCATCGTTAATTCCATTACTCCCTTTATTGCATGACCACATGACACCCCATGTCATCCTAGTATGGCTAATTTTCGGTCATGTCAATAACGGTCAATTTTCTAGACTCTGGGTCTCATGTTCCCCTTCAAACTTCACTTCATTCACCACATGAGCCAAAATCCCAAGAACCCCTGGACATTGATCAAATTCCAAGAAAGTCATTTTGTTTAAAATATATTTTTGGGGTTTGATGCAAACTAACACCTTTTCAGGAATAGATGCAAGGCGATGATGAAATCTCTGGAATAAGGAATTCTATTATATTTTATCTATATTGACGATTGTCCGGTCTTGCAGGTTGCTGATAAATTTGCAAATCCATCATGTCTGAAGAATCTTCTCCACCCGGGAGTCTGGAACTCCTAACCACTTCAACCAGGGTAGCTATCAGGACCGAGGCTAAGAAGGCCTTAGAGAAGCTTCCACTGACCATGAAATATTTGAAGGAAGGAGCTATTCTTAGATCCAAAGTAGATTCCAAGTTATAGATGATCACCGACACAAGTGTCAGAGTGTGGGCCGAATTGCAGGCCTTAGTAAAAATGATGTTTATTCAGTGCAAGGCCAGAGATCTAATGGCACTAAATATGGCAGCCTCCAGAATCCTCAAGGTTTCCTGCTTCCCCTGCTTAGTGCAGACTCTGGAGCTTATTCTTATATTGGTGGAACACTACAACACAGCCGTCTAGGCTATCATGCTGACCACTCCTCTTCCCTCAAGCTACCCAATTCCCTTAGTGTCTCTAGATGCTGCAACATTCACCTCGGGACTAGGGATCCCCCAGTTTGCCAATTCTACTATTATCACCTAGGCCTTGGCATTGCATGAGTTCGAAAAGGTTTCGCAGATGGCCCAGCAATACCTCAACACCAACTGGCTCAAGACCCCAAGAAAATATTATATAAAGATGAAGTTAGAGATCCCCCACACAAAATTCAAGGAAAGCATACAAATGGGGATCATCTCCTTATGCAGGGTCTTCAGAGAATCCCATGCCCAGGAATTTTCGGCATGGATGTATTACTTTTTGTTCAGCATCACCTCCACTGAACAGACTTTTGATTGGGCAACTATTATTTCCAATCATGTGGACTCCCAACTTGTCAAGGTCACCTAGACCTCCAAGTTCTACATGACTTCATACGTTTTATGGGCACTGGCGCAGCAATGACCCATAACCCAAGGTTTACTCACTGTCAGCGTCCTTGGGACCGGCCTGGGCCAAAATGCTCTATGGGACCATTTCCCACAAATTCAGTGGGAGGCCAGTTTCCCCAGTTTCTATAGAGTAAACAATGCCTTCATTTACTATAACATTCTTACACCCACTCAAAATGCCTGTTACTAGATTTCAAAGGAGGTGATGACTCTGGTTAGTTCTTATGGGCATTATTACATCTAATTTCAACAACACTCTTACATTCAGGTGACCGAATTCTCTGGAAAACCTTACCTATTGCCCAAGCACTATGGGGATAGGATTATTCTTTTGGAGTATTGTAGGTAGATCTTGGAGCTCCACACTCTTTTTGGCCTCAAGAAGGTCACCAACATTCCTTTCCCGATCACCTACAAGAACTACACTTGCATTCTTGCAGCGGCAAAAGAAGCCAACAATGAATTGAAATGTCTCAGGCTAGCAGAATTTTACTTTGCGCGAAAGAACTTTGATCTACTGGATAAGATAGCTTTGGCATTGCCCCGAGTCTCAGACCCCCATGAGCCTCACATGGAGGATTTTTGGGCAGACTGCCAGGATGATTTTGAAGTCTGAAATTGGCACTTTTTTAGAATGACACAAGGTATGATGAAGCATCTCAAGATTTGAACCTTTCCAAAGGAATTTTCAAATACCGGGTCCACAGAAGACCCATAGTACAAGGCTAAGGGAGTGGACAAGATGGCTCTCCCTCTGGTGGATTGGGACACTGTGAAAAGCCCAGCAATTGAAGACATCACCCATGATGTGATTGAATATAGTCATGCATATTTTTTGAAGGTATGTCCAAAGAGAACCCATAGAGTTGGCCCATTTTTAAAGGGATCCACTTCCAGATCCGGAACCTCTGGGCAAGGCGGGGACAAAGGAAAAAGAAAAGTTGATACCCCAGCCTGGGTTCTATCTATAGTTTCATCCCCCATTATGGAACAGATGCGCCTTTAGATGGCAGCATCCCATCAACTAAAGTAAGTATTAGGCACCTGGTTTGGCCTCCCAATTACTCTGGTCGAGCCTACCCTCCCTTCTGGATCCCCTTCACTTGCAAAACTTATGGTTCGGGCAGCGGGGATGGGAGTGGAGGATGAACATGCAACCATTTTGGGTGTTGGACCCCCATTGGTGACAAGGAGAAAGAAACAAAGAACAAATATCCCTCTGCCAAGGGTAGATACTGATCTTGAGATGCCAAACATTCCCCATGTGGAGGTTATCCTAGACTCCCCTAAACTAGAGAATCCCCAGGAGGCCTCCCCTCTACATGATGATTTCGACGACATCTTTGGAACTAATGAGCTTGTAAATTAACAAGGGGATATAAGAAAGGCAGTGGAGGAGATCGTCGCACAAGAAGTGGAAACAATCCCCAATGAAGGGGAGATACCAAAGAAGGAAGTCGCTATAGAACAAGATGTCTGGGCGGAAAAAGAAAAGGAGCAAGAACAGGTGAACATCCCTAACATTCAAGAGAAACTGGTCCTAGGGACTGAGATAGGAGAAAAGAGGCTAGTACAAGATGAGAAGACAGCTTTAGCTGAGGTAACCAGACCTTTAGGAGTAACCGTAACCTCAGCCACCATGCTCCATACGCCTCTTCCCACCCATGGTAGTTCTTCATCCTAGGTGGTAACATTTGGCAAGGTGATCCCTGTAATACTACAATTGAATCCATTTTGAACACCTTCTTCACCTTTGGAAGATAGGCCAACGAAGGAGAATGTCTCGGTAGAGGATGTCGAAGAACAACGGTAGCAGTAGCAGAATGAGGGGGAGAACCCTGAAAGTATGGATGTTGATTCCACCATTGCTACTAAGGACAGGTACACTGAGGAAATGGATATTGATACCATAAAGGTGGATGGTGCTGGTGATCCTGAGAACAAAGAGAAAGAGTCCGAAGAGACTATAAATGTTGGGGATGAATGGAAGAACCCTGGGGAAGACCCAAAAAATTAGGCCCTAGCAGCAAGACCACTCTTACCACCATAATGGTTGGTGGAGTCGAAGAAGAGAAAGGCCCTAGCGGCGACAAAATCCCATCTCTCCTTGGCCAAGATGATGGCCCAAAGTCAAGGCATTCCCAAGCTGAAGAAGGCCTGGACCCCCCATTCCATTTGGACTGGTCTAGGCAGAGATACACTTACAGTCATTATGACACCTCCCCCAGACAAAGAGGAAGCAATGATTAGTGCTACAGAATATGTAGTCACAGAGGTACCTCTAGGGAAGAGGAACAAGTAGGGTGAATTGGACCTGCTAAAAGAGGCTAGCCGAGAAACTGAGGCCCGATACAATAAACAAGCCCAGAGACTGAAAGAAGAAAAGGAAAAGAATGTAAATCTCATCGGGATACTAACAGAGCTAGTGTAGCCATTGACTGCAATTTATCCAGAAGCTTCTACATCTGGAACACCGCTTCCATAGGGTGACATTGACGTGTTGAGGAATATGAAAAAGAAAGCGCAAAAGTGGATGACTGGGTGGCTGAGCAGGTAAGAAATGTCTGGCATTTCTTAACAACAACACTCCCAGATGTGCATATGGCTGGTAACATCTTGCACCATGTCAAAGGTGTCATTTCTCTATGGGAGGGAGAAACTAAACAATATGAGGCATGGATGAGTGAGTTAGGAGAACTCATGAACCTCAGGGAGAAACCTGTCACATAGATGGGTACTTTGGGGGAAGATTCTTTCAATTTTATCCAGGTCCAACACTCCAGACTTGATCTCAAATTGGAGATTAGAAAGCAATTGGTAGAGGCCCTGAAGGACAAGGTCCCAGGAGTAGAGTATTCTTTGAATTTATATAAGGCTTTTGTCACAAGGGTTTTGGGAGTTAATCCATTTAGCATAGATACATGTACTCTGGTGGATTGTGTTGTGGGGAAGTTCAATGAATTAATAGAGTCATGGTACTATTCTTTGGGAGATTTTGACAGAGCAAAGATGTCACACTTATCCTGCATGATGCTTCGGGCCCATGATGCAGCAAATATGGCCACAAAATTTAAAGGGAATGCCCTGGATATGGGCGAGCAATTGGAAGTGGCCAAGTTCCGCCAGGCGTGCATCAAAGACATTGACGAAGAGGGAATTCCCCAACTTTTGGAAGCATTCAAAACATACAAGGCACAGTAAAGTTCTCCGGACTTCGGAGATTTTCACCAGCACGGTGCAAGTTCATAAATTCATTATTCTTTGAGTTTAAGCTCCCGGACCAAAAAATTCTAGGTCTGAAGTTTTGTATTCTTTCACAATGACCCGCGTTCAAGTTCCCCGGAGCCAACCGGTCATTGTCAAGCAATTAATATGGGGGTCAGTAAATATGTGATCCCGATAAGACATGTCAGATGGAGGGATGACTCTAACAGGTGATTCTCCTAAGGTGTCTCTCCCGCATTTACTACCTGGTGCATCAAAGACAGGGAGCCACAATCTACACTGATGAGGCATGTTGCTTTGAATACTGGGAAGATCAGATTTCATCTATAAATACCCTGGCACTCTTCTCTATGTTGATTCTTTTGGCTTTCTCTTCTTGTCTTCTTCCTCTGTCTTGTCAAACCTTGGCTCTTTTTCGAGGTGATTGTAAGTGGTGTGGGTAATACCATCCACCAGATAATGTATTTTATATGTTGAGTGTATAGTTAGGTTAGGTTAATTTTAGGGAAAACATGTGTATAAATAAGAAATCTGACCTCATAACAAGGGGCGGCAAAATTGATGATTTTGTAATCCAGCAAGTAATAGAAGGTAGATTTTCATTTTTAGTAGTTGCAGGAGCTCAATGCTCAAGTTTTCTTGATAGTTTAGATGCTCCCTTGTAGCCATGGATGTGTACACCAGTGATGCTAGAACTCTTTAAGTTGATGAAGAAGGAGAAACACGTTATGACTATTGGTTATGTGTTGTTCTAATTTTGGAGTTCATGAACATCTTTTGTGTTGTATGTTTCTATTGTCCTTTTCTCTAATGTGTTATTTAGATTAATGACCTCATTTCCTCTTGCTATTGAATATGTATGAATCATTGGTTCTGTATGTATTCATTATTTAGTGTAGTTCTTACATTGGAGCATTGTCGATATCTGAAATATGTTGCATAACTATAAGTAGAAGTAATAAACTCTAACTCTTGCCTATCTTTTTCAATTTATTTGGTAAACGTAACATGCTTGTGGGAAACCTTGACCCATTACTAAAATCCCTGAAGAAGATGAGTAAAACTAGTTATCCCCCCAAACAAACAGTCACTTGCCCAACTTAGCTTCCCCACACCATCGATACCCGACACTCAGGTGCTTGAAGGCTCAGAGAATTAATTCTCTGGAGAACCTTTACAGGCATAGTTGGCCGGTACCCTGGTACATGATGAAAACTTATCATTTTTGGAAGAACCAGTCACAAAGTCCTGTCAACGGGCACATCATCTATGAGTTCCCAAGTTGAAGAGACACCACCATTTAATGTTGGAGACACACCGTTGTATCATCTTGAAGGCACACCATTGTATCATGTTCAAGGCACACCATTATCTACATCCAAAGGTGTAGGCACAACATCATGTCATGTTGAAGGCACACCATTATCTATATTCGAGGTGTAGGCACAACATCATTTCATGTTGAAGGAACACCATTAACATCTCAAGTTGGTGAGAATCCATCTTTCACATCTCAATTTTAAGGTACATCAACTTCGGTTGAATGTACACAAATGATACAAGATGTTGATGTTTGTAATGTTGAGGCCACTAAATAGTTCAAAATGCCTCCTAGAATAATTTATAGAAAGCCAAAATATTTGATTGATATTGATACTAACATTTTGCAACAAATGCCTGACAAGATTCCCAAGCGTACTTGTGAAAGATATGCTATCCGTATTTGGAGATTATTTTTTGAGAATTTAAATATGACAGGAAGATGTCAATGATTTGTTCAAATGATGAGAAATCTAAAATTTAGGCCCATCATGAAGATTCTTGGGATAAGAGCGATGGATGAGTCAAGTGAAAAAATCTATTGTAAAGAATCTAATGACTGCATATGAGAGTGTGGGTTCTACATCACGCACAAAAGATAGTAATATCACATGACATGTACTTACATCAACAATAGTAAGCACTCAAATGAGTAAATCTCAACTCATTAGAAAGACAAGCAAAACATTGAAAATAAGTAGAAAGTCTCTAATGAGAGTTGTGGGAAGGCATCAAAGAGTGGAAGATCCAAATAACAATGAGTTATGGGCATGTTCTGGTAGACTACCACGGAAGGATAAATCAATTGTTGAAGCTTTAACATTCATCATTGAATACTTTTGGAAGAATAACACATGATTATCTCCCAATCAACGAGATGTTGTAATAAGGAGGATTGGTAGTCGAATCTGCATTCCACATCCGAAAGATTTTTTGGATTCAACTCAGACACAATTCTTTGCAAAATTTATACATACATATCCTCAACTTAAAATTAGTCAAAGATATTTTGAAATGGATAAACCTTTTTATGTGAAGATAAATCACACACGCACAACTTGTTGTTGTAGGGTACATATTGAATTTTCTAACCATTTTGTTGTTTATAAGCATATATGTGTAGATTTGCATTCTAACAATGTTTTGCAGAATTGTAATATAAATGACCCACCTACATCTTCAAGGGAATTAATTACTACAATTTTATGTGAAAGAGCAGATGGTCAACAATTTTACAAGCTCACATGCTTGAATAGTACATGCATAGATTGTGGTGGTTTGCAACATTTGCCAATTTGTCATCATGTGGAGAGTACACATGCAATTGGGAATGAAAAAGTGGATTTTGGAAAATATAAGACAGTTGCATATGCTCTAAAAGATGGAAAGGAGGCTAAAAGATGTGATTTAGTAATTGAAAAGATTCCAGTGTAGATCAGTTCATGAGTATTTTTCATGACAAGATTGTATATGAGTATGCAAGGCATACACATAGAACTCGATGGTTGGATATGCAATTCAAGTTGTGCAAGGACACATTCCCACTTGATACCATTGTTTCAGCTGTCAACTTCACAGAGAACTACACTCTACAGCCACAAAATGAGGTGCAAGCAAAGTATTATAGCTCTCAACAAGTTGCTATATTTATTCATATAGCATTTATCCATTCACCTAACAGTACAGAGGAGAATAGGAAGATTTTGAGGGAGTATCATTTTTACATCAGCGATGATTGTTCACATTCTACAGAGTTTGTACATGGTTGCTTTCATCTATTTTATGGTGATTTGAGTAATAGGAGCATATCATATTGTCGACACAGCATATGGTCAGACAATTGTGCATCACAATTAAAGAATTCTCAGATTGTTTATTGGTTGAGCAGGATGCATACGAACACTGGTATTCAATATATGTGGAATTTTACAATGGTCGATCATGGAAAGGGAGAGCACGATGGTGCAGGTGCATGTATAAAAAGGGCCTTATCACATGAAGAATTAAAGTATAAAGAACAACCAACATTATCAAATGCAAGATGTATCGTCCAGTGGTGTAATGCTACAATGGGTCCAGGTAATGAAGGTGAGTCTACGGTTCATAGATTTTTTTGGTTGATGGATGAAACTAACATTGCACCATACGAGGATTTTTGTACATTAATAGGATCAAGTGATCTACAATATTTTATAAGCTCTAATGCAAGTTCATGTATCATCCACACATGACATATGCATGTTTTTTTTCATCATGTGTAGATGAAGATTGGGATGGGTGTGAGTCAAAGGAATGGGTCGATGGATGGTCTACATGAATTTTGAGCCCACTTGACTCCTATCGTCCCCCAGTAGCATTGCAACTGACACAAATGGAATCATCCATTGACTTTGACCGTTTGTCTGATCTAGTGCAACCAGGTAAATTATCAACTCACAAATAGTCTCAAATTTATTACTTTATCGTAAGTATTCGTTAAATTAATCTCCTCGTTATGCTTCTATCATTGCAAACCATGTTTTTATTGTTATTGCACCTGAAGAAAATGATGAAGGGACAAATTATTATTTGTGTTGTTGTGCTGAGGCCTAAAAGAAATTGGATCACTTGGTTACAGATGATGAAGGATTAGAATACCCTACAGGAGCAGTGGTTGTAACTGGTACATGGCTTGGACGGTATTATATGAAGAACCCTAGGTTGTGGTTGTTCAAGGATTGGGAGATACACAGGAAGATTCTTCATTATTCCAACCTTTTCATTGCATCAAATTTCCATTTGACCAAATATCAAGGAAAATCACACAATAAAACTCTTTGGAAGGTTTGCAAGTCAGACCATGAGGCAATACTTGAGACCATAAAGGGTAGGGAAGATCTGGCCGGTTCATTGGACTAAAAGTGAATCCAAAATTTTGTAATATCGAATCTAAATGAATGCATGTGCATATAACATGTATATTTGTAAAGGAATTAATTCCCTTGAATCCATGTTGGGTGGACTATAAATTTCTCATGCATTACCCCGTATGTATAACAGGAAGTTTGTATGATTTAATAACAAATTTTCTCTTCTATTTTTTGGGGCAATACCAGAGGTTTTCTCTTCTCAGCTCTTTCCTCCTAGGTCTCCTAATGAGCTGAGTTGTAAACATATTTTTCATCATTAATTAAAAAAATATGTTTACCCTACGAATTCTAGAAATATATGTTAATCTTATTGTCATGTTTCATGCTAGCACATTCTTTGTATATATGTATTTACAAAAAAATCATTTAAACTATCGAACCGCACATTTAAATTATTTAAAAATATTGAAATGCGCTTGTCATGGCATCGAACCATCTCTTCCAATAGCTCTATAATTCTGGTTGAATGCTAGGAATGACCCTATCACGGAGGCGAAGAGGCTCAAACGTTGTCGACCGCTATAGAGCCAAGTGTCCCTCAAGGTGCACCAGGCAACAAAATTATCGATATTTAGAAGTTTGTTTCTTAGAGTTACCAAGGGGTATCAAATATCTATCAAGTGATACAAGACCATGTCATAGAGGCCTGTGATAACCTATCTCAGATTTTGGAGATTCGCTTCCACTTTCATTTGCCAACCCAATCTCGATTTATGCCAAAACTTGCAATGTTGCACAATTGAATGCTAACACATTACATATCTTCAAAACCACTCATCATGGAATCAAACCATCTCTTCCAATAGCTCTATAATATTGGTTAAATGCTAGGAATGACCCTGTCACAGAGGCGAAGAGGCTTGAACATTGCCGACCGCTATGGAGCCAAGTGTCCCTCAAGGTGCACCAGGCAAAAAAATTGTTGATATTCAGGAGTCTACTTCTTAGATCTCTTGAGGGGTATTGGAAATTTTTTAGGTTCTGTAGGTCCATGTCATGGAGCCTTCCAATAACCTATCTCAGTTTTTGGAGATTTGCTTCCATTTTCATTTGCTGACCCAATCTCGGTTGATGCCAAAACTTGCAATGTTGCGTAGTTGAATGCTGACACATTGCATGTCTTGAAAACCACTCATCGTGGCATCAAACCATCTGTACCAAAATCTATGGAATGTCAGGTTAATTCTAGGAATGACCTTGTCATGGAGGCGAAGAGGCTCGAACATTGCCGACCACTATGGAGCCAAGTGTCCCTCAAGGTGCACTAGGCAACAAAATTGCAAATATTTAGGAGTCTGTTTCTCAGAGCTCCTAAGGGGTATCGATAATCCGTCAAGTGCTACAGGACCATGTCACAGATATATTCAATAACCTATCTCAATTTTTGTATATTCATTTCCGTTTTCATTTTCTAAACCAATCTCAGTTGATGCCAAAACTTGCAATGTTGCGCAGTTGAATGCTGACATATTGTATATCTTTAAAACCGCTTGTCGTGGCATTAAACCATCTCTGCCAACAGCTCTGGAACACTAGGAATGACCCTTTCATGGAGGCAAAGAGGCTCAAACATTTTTGACTGCTATGGAGCCAAGTGTTCCTCAAGGTGCACCAGGCAACAAAATTGACGATATTCAAGAGTCTATTTCTCGGAACTCCCAAAGGGTATCGATGATCCATCAAGTGCTATAGGACCATGTCATGGAGGTATCTGATAACCTATCTCATTTTTTGGATATTCGCTTCCATTTTCATTTGCTGACCCAATCTCAGTTGATGCCAAAACTTGCATAGTTGAATGCTGACACATTGCATATCTTCAAAACCGCTTGTCATGGCATCAAACCGTCTCCTCCAATAGATCCAAAATCCTGGTTGAATGCTAGGAATGACCTTGTCATGGAGGCGAAGAGGCTCGAACATTTCCAACTACTATGGAGCCAAGTGTCCCTCAAGGTGCACGAGGCAACAAAATTGTCGATATTCAGGAGTCCGTTTCTCGGAGCTCCCGAGGGGTATCAACAAGCCATCAAGTACTAAAGGACCATGTCATGGAAGCCTCCAATAAACTATCTCATATTTTTTAGATTCACTTTCATTTTCATTTTCTGACCCAATCTCGATTGATGCCAAAACTTGCAATGTTGTGCAGTTGAAAGCTGACACATTACATATCTTGAAAACCGCTCGTCGTGGGATCGAATCATCTCCACCAAAATCTCCAGACTGTTGTTTGAATTCTATGAAAAACCATTTCATGGAGGCAAAGAGGCTCAAAAGTTGTTGACCGCTATGGAGCCAAGTGTCCCTCAAGGTGCACTAGGCAACAAAATTGTCGATATTCAGGAGTTCATTTCTCAGAGCTCTCGAAGGGTATCGATGATCTGTCAAGTCCTACAGTACCATGTCACAAAGACCTACAATAACCTATCTCATATTTTGGATATTCACTTCCATTTTCATTTTTTAACCCAATCTCGGTTGATGCAAAAACTTGCAATGTTGTAGAGTTGAAAGTTGAAACATTGCATATCTTGAAAACCGCTCGTCCTGATATCAAACTGTCTCTGCTAACACCTTCAATTTGATGTGTAAATGCCAGGAATAACCTTTTTATACTTCACAACTCATTCAAACATTCAGGACCATAATGTATTGGTGCATCCCTTAACGTTCTTGTAGTGCCGTAAATAGGTCCAGATGGTCAAAATGCTCCAATAGGACTAAAATTGGGTAGGATTGATATTTCTATCTTATATGAACTATTATCATTTCATTAAGGTGTTGGAATGAAAATTATGAGTCTAGGTTTATGAAATGAAACATGCATATTCTCATTAAGTATGAATCATTCAGTAACAATATACATAGATACAAGTGTAAACATAAATATAAGATATAAGCAATTTACAAAGCATAAGACATGCACAGAAACATAAAGTAGTCTACATCAATACACATGATATATTCGTAGAGCATGAAGAAAAATATATATGTCCAATAATGTCATAGATCAAATATGTCCACTAAAGTTAAATTGGCATCGTGAAATCCAAATGGATATAGAATGTCACTTATACAATATACAAAAAATATGTCCAGTAATGTCATATTGGCATACAATGATTATCCCTAATCTAGTCATTTCCCGGAAGGGGAAGAAAACAAATCCTAGATTGTCTTTGATCATCGTGTCGATGGAGATGCAATACTCTTCCGAGTGCGCTCACTAGTCCTCCTGTCTAGACTCTTCTGTAGCTCGAGCTGATAAAATAACAAGTATAAACATCAATGACTAATATACATAGGACTTTAATTATAGGATGACATAAAATAGAGTATTTGCTTACCGTTAACAAATAGTCGCTACGTACATCTACTGAAGGGGCAGGCTGACGATCTGGAGTAATGAGTCCCTACAACAATGATCAAAACAATATTTAAAATACATACATGAATATCATTAAAAATTTCAATATAAACTATTAAAATAATAATTCTAATTAAGTAATCTCTTTCATACCTTGGTTAATGCATCAGAACTAGCTATAGCTACAGCTACACCATGATTCAAACTATCACGAACAAAAGGAGGAGTCTCTACTGTCATGAACTGAAAATGAAAAAATAAGAGTATTATGTAGTGATCAAGAATACCTATAATATTTTACAACCCCACTAATTAATAAATGATACCTCTGTGAAGGTGCCACCGCATCCTTCAGTGTGTGGTGTCGATGTCAGCTCCAGCATCAAACTAGTGCACATGTGTGGTAATTTATAAGACAATTATTAATATAAGAATAAACCACTGACTTGTAAATTATAATGCATTATTACATATATACCTGTGGACTAAATGATGTCATCACAAAGCCAGGTGAAGGAATGGGATCATTGTCATGACAACTTTGACTCTAGATTTTGATCATAATATGTCTACTAATTTAGTTATTCATCATTTATTAATTAAATATAATCAAGTAAATCAAATTAACATGCAAATAAACATACCTCAACAAAATGTGAACGAGACCCTTCGCTGTCGCTGTCTAAATTGAACGCTGATGGTCCAGCAGTGAACTAATGTACATGCATAATAAGTTATGAGACAAACATCGATATAATTATAGAATAATCAAATGTATACTTTAAAAAATGTTTTATTCGATACATACTTGTGGAGTTGACGTGGTAGTGTATAAGGGGTCTGGGTGATCATTGCCACTACAACCGACACTCTTTCCCTAAATTTTCATCATAAACAATAGATACTAATTTAATTAAATTCATTCATTTAAAAATGAAATATGATCAAATAAATTTAATGAACTTGCAAATATTTACCTGTGTATCAATGCTAAATGTTGCATTGAGAAAATCAGCAATCATCAGTCCATCATCCTCTTCCTCTCTCTCAGCAGTACCAAATGTGCACAGGGATCCACAAGAATGACAAAAATGACCCCTCACAGACTAACCATGGTCACCCTCGACTAGAGGAGTGGTGCACTGAATGAGAGTTTGTGTCAGAGCACTAATCGTGCCTAGTGTGTCCACCTCCACGTGTTCCTTCACATTGGAAGGAATACTAACATGATCTACCTGTGGCTTGCCACTAGGCAACCTAGGTGCATTAGGGTCATGACGTGCCATAGGTCTATCAAATGATGACCCCCCACCTTTACCCTGAGACTCTAAAAAGTCAAAATAATTTGGCACTTCCTTTGGGACAAACTCACAATACAGTTTCCTCAGGAAATAGATAGGAACCTCATGATTTTTACAGGGAGGTGAATCAAAGACCATCCACCATCTATCCCCAAATTTTGTTTTTATATCTTCATTCAAGCACCAATGAATTGGGATCCTCCTTATTGTAGGTTTAAGAGTTTCAATTTCCCCTGGCTTTTTAAAGAGTTTGCAAATGTTGTCTTTTGTGATTTCTTTTTTTTTAATGTCCTCATATGATAATTTATTTGCATAATATTGTTTTTGTTCTTCTTTTTTGTTGTGCCATAAATTTAGTTTCCCACTAACTGAATCTATGTGGGTCAAGATTAATTCTAATGATTTTGAAAGTGTTTCCCTTCTAGGATTTGTACCAATAGAATCTTTTAACCTCCTAATTAAAGATTTTATTTCTGTTTTCCCTCAAGATTTCTATTTGGTTTATCAAATTTTCATGTGTTCCAAGAGGAGGTTTCTCGATTGGTGAGGGCGGTTGGGGTTCATTTTCTTGGTTATTTTCAGCCTCAATTTGTTCATGAGGAGAAGATGGAGGGTTTGGTTGAGGATTTTCTGTGGGGAGATCATTCCTTCCTGGCAATTAAAAGAAAATCTATTTTAAAAGTCTGATTAAACATAAAATTTAAGACAAGAAACTTTGACAATCAAATTTGATTGAAAACTAAAAATTAAACCTAAATTTCCATACAAATAACATGCATGGTTGTAGAATCACTTACCTCTTCTTCCAGTTTGACCTTGATGACGTCGTGGAGCCATTTTTTGCTTCAATTTGATGGAGCAAACCCCACAATGAATCACATACGCACTGTTATGGAGAGAAAAATAGCAAGCCGTGAGTTTGGGCAAAGAAAATGAGCCACAAAAGTGGCTGCCCAAACATTATATAAAACCAATTAGGGTGCATGCCCTATGGTTTAAATTGCCCAAACCATAGGGCGGCGTGAGCTATAGGGCATGCGCCCTATGGCTTGGGTAATCCAAGCCATAGGGCATGCGCCCTATGTGCGTATGGGGACCAAAAAGGTATTTGGCACCTTTTTGGTCCCCCATCTTGGTGCATATACCCATTTTATTTTTATTTATTAAGAATAATTTTCAAGTTTTAATATTTTTTAAGATATGTCAATTGTGTATTAATTTTTTGATTTACAAAGTCATTGTTAAATGTTTCTAGATGTAAATAAATGACTACATTGCATACTAACATACTTATCTTTATAAAAAAACAATTTAAATAGTGTTGAGTATGAAGAGCATTTTCATTAACATTTTAATCATATTGCATGATTTTTTAAGGCGTCTTCATAATCGTAAATTTAATATACATGAAACAATAATAAAGGTTTGGCCTAGAAAAATTATACACTAGGAATCTTTTTCTTTCAAATTGTATCTATAAATATTGTCATTCAAATATTAAACTGAGTGAAAATTCTAACATCCATTTCGACACAACTCAAGTTTGTTTAATTCTACATATGTTTAGGTAGAAAATTCTCCTTATATCAAAAAGTATTTTGTTCCTATCTTGTTTCATTTCTCTATTAACATATAGGTTTCATATTGTTTTCTAGGCTATTTTAGATTGATGTTGTTCATATTCTTCTTTCTTAAGCTTTTCTTTTTGTTGAACCATTGTTAATGTTACATGGTCATAATTATGAACTTTGGTTTTAGAGTATTTTAGTATTGTTAAAAGAATTCACTAAACAACCAAATTTAATTTAATACAATAATTTTACTTAATTATTTTTTAATACTTTTTTGTCCATCTTGAGATGTTTTTATGTAAATATCTATGGTGTCATGTGCAACTAACAGATATTGTATGTGTGCAAATGAGTTTTCTATATAAAAAATCACCAAATGTTTTTTTTCTGGTCTAAACTAACCACACTATAGCCATGACTTTGACACATTGTGTCTCTTTTTATAATATTATATTTTTATATTTCTATTAAATTGTTTACAAAAGCTTTAAAAATATTAAAATATAAATTATTATTACTAATATAAATAAATAAAAATTCAGCAAAAATTATAATTGAAATGCAATAACCCGTTATCTAATATTAAAATCTTTGATCTCCCAAATCAATAATTCATGATATTTGCTATGAAATAGGGGAGAGGACCCAATAGTTGACCACTTCACTTCCCAAAAGCTTACATAGAAATTTGCAGCTTACTTGGCAAGTCGCCTACTTATAACTAGGGTTCCAAGGCCACATCATCAAATATGATGCCACATAAACATGATTTTTTCAAGGTGTCCTAAAAGGTCAAAAAAAGGCGAGACCACTACTTGTGCACTAAGTCATGTTTTATTGGTGCACGGATGTGGCATGACATGATTTGTTACTTTTTAGATCTAAAGAATATATTTTATTCAATTATGAGTAGTCATCATCAATACTAACAAATTTAAAGTCACAACTACTAGTGCAATATTCTCAAAAAATATTGAGCATTAAATCAACAAGTGCTAGGAGAAGAACACTAGTAGTAGCTATAGTTAACTCTGTGCATCCACGATTTTAAATGGTACATTGAATTTCAACAATTTTTATTTGGTTATCTTGGTACGCAACTTAACTATTTAATTATAGCTATTGCTCTAGCTTCTAGGAACAAACGGAGAATGTTTGAGATCTGTTATGTACACAAGGGTCAAAAAGTAGTTATTTCAAAGTGTTGCCCAAAACCTACTTAAAGATGCCCCGATAACAGTGTACTACAACCACCTCAATAATTTGCACAACTAATCCAATGTACATTCCTCCAACCAATACATTTTCCTCTCATAATTGTTTTTACTAGTACTTATGCATAAATATTCTAGTATCAATAAAGTTGCACAACTCCTCCAATAAAGTCCACAAATTTTAACTACTCAAGATACAACTAGTATTGATACATGTGAAATTTATTAATGAGCTTTTAATTATCATTTTTTTTGTTTCTTTATACTAAATAATTGGAAAATTAGATGAATAAGAAGTATAGAGTGATTAGAACATGAACAATAACTGAGCCCTTCCACTCACTGTAAAATAGATGCAGAAGTGTACAGGTATGAGATTGGAAAAGTAGAAAAACTCTCTTTGGGCTTCTAGTGAGTTCAATTACTTTATATGGTTGTGAGGCATGAGGCATCAACACTTCAACAAGTAAGTGGAGATACATAAAAAGACCACACAAATATTTAATCACAAATAGCTTTAAAATTAAATCATCTAATTCCTTATAAGATTGTATTGGTTAAGGTTAGGGCTTTTCCTATTGAAGTGGCAGCTATGTGTTGATTGCTGAGTTATTTAAGAAGATTAGAGAACATGGAGTTGCATCGCTAGTAAAAAACGGCAGCAAAAGGGAAATTAGATAGATTAAAGATCACATGGATGAAACAAAACAACAAATGGTTGAATAAGTGGGATATTAAAGTAAGTGAGTGTTCAAACGTCAACATGGAAATAAAAAGTATGTTCAAGCCAAGTTCAAGAAAAACATGTGAACTGGGCATCAAGGGAGGAAAAATGAGTACAACATCAAATATTTTAATCCCACGCATGATCATACTCAAAAGAACTACATAGGAATATAAATAAAATGGAAAATAAAAATGCTAATTGTCATATAAGAACTAGTTTGCACCAACTTAGATGTGAAATGAGAAGATGGATGATACCTAAAGAAAAGTAGGTAGACAAAAGATATTATTGCACTCAAGAAATAGTGTAGACAAAATGACATTACATCATAGAGTGTTTAGTCTACAAGGATATTGAGATCAATTTGAACACTTTGAATAAGTTGTTTGAAGATGATAAGATAATAAGAATTGCAGATTTCCTAACCAAGATACTCCTTAACGATATAAATTGAAGAAGAAAAAAGATATTTAGTTGGTGGGGCCTTCTATTTTAGACTTCACTTCCATTTTTTATTGGTTGACTACCCATAAAGCCACCTCATAAGCATTATTAAAAACTTTCACTCATTCATTCCCCCTATAACAACTATTAAAATTCCAGTCCTCCCCACTAATCATCCAAATCAACAATACCGTATGCCAGCCTGATTACATATCTGCTGCACCGTCAAGCACGCACCGTGGTACAAACTGATTACATATCTGTTGCACCGTCAAGCACGCACCGTGGTACAAACTATATTCCTTTGTCTGTTTCCCCCATGTTTCCTGTTCGTCCTCCCAATGGACGGAAACGTCTATGCAGCAGACTAAAACGTATTTCTTACCAAGGGGGACACTTAGTTTTTTTTTCAACTTCCTTATTATGTCAACTTTTTTTCAACTTCCTTATTATGTTTTACGTTTTAGTCTGCTATTTAGCCAATACCTGGACGGCTACCTTTACTCATGGTATTTGTTGTACAATCGCGTGAACAACTTTCCCACCTTGTGGACCGAGCTATTTGATTTTTTCTGGTTGATTGTAACAGGGCACTACAATGCACAAGATATTCAAGTATACTACATATTCCTATATAGCCTAGTAGCAATGCACTCGTTGGATAGCGTCTTCCCAAATGGCTACAATAGTACCGTCTCCATTTCTCTTCATTCAATTTGTCATACTTAGTATTCCTTGCGTTGTTGAGTCATTCCATTCTTTGCATCCCCACAAAAACAATGCTTCAGATGAGCAGGCTTTATTGGCATTCAGGGCTGCAATCAAATATGATCAAGAAAATTCATTCGCGACATGGGCTCCCAACATCTCATTCTGCAAGTGGAGAGGCGTTTCGTGCTCTGTCCGTAGACAGAGAGTGTCCTCGCTCACACTTCCTGGCGTGGGTTTGGTAGGTACCATCTCTCCTTTCCTCGGCAATCTTTCATTTCTTAGGATTCTTAAGCTTTCTAATAATAGCCTTTATGGTCACATTCCCTATCAATTACAGAGCCTTTCTCGCTTAGAGTATCTTGGTTTACATAAAAACCGCCTGGAAGGTTCAATCCCCCCTACCCTTAGTGCCTGTCACAGCTTAATAGATCTCAATGTCTGGGATAACCATCTGACTGGAAATATTCCATCTGTCTTTGGGTCTCTCTTCAATTTAAATTTCATGCAGCTTAGCCGAAACAATTTGACGGGAATCATTCCCAGCTCCTTGGGGAACATATCCTCTTTGAACTACTTAGATTTGAGCGAGAATAAGCTTGAGGGCCAAATTCCTCAGGAAATGGGTGCGCTTTCTCTACTGAATCTAGTGGATTTGGGCGGGAACCATCTTACTGGAGAAATTCCTTCTTCCTTGTCAAACTGCACTGCTCTAGAAACGTTGGCTCTAACTGACAATCACTTATCTGGGGAGATATCAGGGGAGTTTTGCTCCAAGAATACCCTTCTGAAACAATTATATTTAGCTGGTAACAGGCTTAGTGGAGAAATTCCTGTTACACTCTTTAATTGTTCACAACTCCAAATACTCAGCTTGGAAAATAACCAGCTGAGTGGAATTGTGCCCATAGAGTTGGGAAAGTTGCATGAACTCACTATCCTTTCCTTGTGGGATAACCAGTTTGTCAGCGGCAGCAACACAAACTTGCCCTTTCTTACCGGTCTTACTAATTGTTCTCTCCTCCAAGTCCTGAAATTGAGTCATAATTATCTGTCAGGAACCCTACCTTCTTCTGTGGGACAACTTTCTACAAAGCTTGATATACTATACTTCGATTTCAACAATATAGAAGGGAAAATCCCCCCACAGATTGGAAACCTCACCAATTTATTTACATTATCATTACATCAAAATCTTTTGACAGGTGCAGTTCCTTCCACTGTCGGTATGCTTCAAAGGCTAGAGAGATTGTACTTGAGTAAAAACAAATTACAAGGAAACATCCCAGTGGAGATCGGTCAGCTGAAAAGCTTAGGGCTTCTAGCTTTGTACGAAAATAAGTTTGATGGAAATATACCTGCATCCCTTGAGCACCTCCAGCAGATGAGATGTCTATATCTTGATCACAACCAGTTAATAGGCACCATTCCTTCAAGTCTAGGCAAATGCACCAATTTGGAAGACCTTGACCTTTCACAGAATAGGCTCCATGGACTTGTGCCGCCTCAAGTGGCGGGGCTGCAAAATATTGCTTGGGATTTGGACCTCTCAAATAATTTATTGGAAGGCCCTTTGCCTTTAGAACTCGGCAATATGGAAAAGGTTCAAGGTATAGATATTTCGGCAAATCAATTAACAGGTAATATTCCAAGTGCAATAGGGAGCTGTATAGCGGTTGACACTCTGAATCTTTCCTTTAATAAACTCAATGGCTCAGTTCCAGAATCCCTTGGAAAACTTCTAAATCTCCAAGATTTAGATCTCTCTTTCAACAATTTGTCTGGCAAAATACCAATGTCTTTGGGAAAACTTAAAGCGCTTCAACATCTGAATTTTTCTTCAAACAAGTTGGAAGGAGAAGTCCCAAGGGATGGTGTTTTCAAAAAGCATGGCTCAATATCATTGTTTGGAAATGTTGGCCTTTGTGGACCTTGGGTAAAGTTGCCAGTGTGCGCTACTCCCAAACCCCAAACTCAAAGTCAAAGGCATCTCAAAAGGGTACTTATACCTATTGGGGCCGCAGTATTTGTTACATGGTGTGTATTGATGGGATTCTTATGGAGATGCTATTGCAAGAGACGCCCAATGATCTCACAACTCTTTGAATTGGGCCCTCAGAGAATTTCATTACAAGATCTCCTTACTGCAAGTGATGGATTTAACGAGGCCAACTTGCTAGGAATTGGTAGTTCTGGAAAAGTCTATAGAGGAGTTTTGAAGGATGGGACAATGGTGGCTATCAAAGTTTTTGACCTGCAGAATGAAGACGCACTTAAGATTTTTGTTAGAGAGTGCAAAGTTTTGAGAAGAGTTCGGCATAGAAACCTGGTCAGAATCATAACCTCTTATTCAGATCCAGACTGCAGAGCACTAATATTTCCTCTAATGCCAAATGGGAACCTTGATAAGCTTTTACATCCTCCAAGCGAACACAGTTCTCAAGGACAATTGTGTAGCTTGGATTTGATTCAAAGATTGAGAATATTGATGGACATTGCACAAGGAATGGAATACCTCCATCACTATTGTTTTGTGCAAGTCATCCATTGTGATTTAAAGCCCAGTAATGTGCTTCTTGGTGAAGATATGTCAGCTTATTTAACAGACTTTGGTATTTCGAGACTGTATCCTAGAAACTATGGGGATTCACTAACAACAAGTACTCTAAGAGGATCCATTGGATACGTTGCCCCAGGTATCACTTTGAACTCCAAATGGTTAGCATATAGTGCCAATTTTTTTCCCTAGAGTTTCTTGTGAAAACTTGTAAATGTGAAATCTTAAGATGAGTTGTTTGAATGCAGAATATGGAACGAACGGAGCTGTGACTACAAAAGGAGATGTCTACAGCTATGGAATAGTGTTACTGGAGATGCTGACAGGAAAGAAGCCAACAAATAGCATGTTCGTAGAAGGAATGAATTTGCCAAATTGGGTGAGTAGGTGTTTTCCAGACACAATAGAAGAAGTCCTTGATAGCCATTTGTTGAGTGGTGCTGTGAATAGTGAGGAAGGTAAGATGCTCAACTGTCTCAAACAGCTCATATGTCTCGGTTTGCTATGCACAAAAGATTTCCCTGGAGAAAGACCAAGTATGATTGACATTGTCAGAATACTGGGAAATATCAGAGATACTTTTCTTGGAACTGCTTCAATTCCAACACTCCAGTCAGATTTCTCGCATCTTCTTGGTAGCACAAGTGGTCCTCACAAAAGTGATGAAAGCCAAAGTTCCTCATTCTGAAATAGAAAAGCTTCAAAGAATGCATAAATATTATATCATCTTTAAGTATTTCACATATCTGGATGATGTTTCTGTGTTGAGCATGGTTGACATCTTTGAGGAGACTGTTTGCGAGGTTTCTGCTCTGTTAAGGTATAACGAGATTATGACACTCTCCTCCAGTTAAATACAGACTGCTGTCAAGTTTGTTCTCCCTGGAGAGCTGGGAAAGCATGCTGTTATAGAAGGAAATGAGGTTGTTACTAAAGTATTCTACTTTGCTTCGTTGAGGTTGTGTTATAGATTCTAAGACATTTTGTACATGGATTAGCTGGTTTGGCTAGATGTTAGCCTTACCAAAGCCATGCTTAGAGTTTTTTATTAGACAATGTTTGTTTGTAAACTCTGAAGCAACACTGCTGGCCCTAAGTGTGCCCGTAAAGTACACTGTTGGTTAATATTTGAGTGGAACCTTGGCAAGGGTCAAGTCTAGACTGTTTGCAATTTATTCCATCAAGTATATTTAGTTGTTTCATCACGTAATGCAAAACACGTACAAGGATAAGGATGCAGAATATCTCCTACAATTAAAACAATTAATTATTTTTTAATTGGATAATGCAGTAAAATCAATAAAAAAAATTTACAACAATAGACTGATTAACAACCTACAACTACAAGAAACAATACATCACGCAGATGTTACAAAAATTGCTGGCACGGAATGAAGCACTAATAACAGAGGCCCATAAGAGTATGAGGCTCGTAGAAACATGAGATAGTTATAGTTACATCTAGAAAAGCTCATTAGAGTATGAGCAAGTTTAAAATATAATTATTGCTTTGCTTTTGGATTTTGCTATGTAATTTTTGTTTGCATCAATATTTCTGCTAACATTCTATGATCCACCATTTGGATAAGAGAGCTATAAAAGAATCATAGTGATCCTAAACTTGATGCAAACAAAAATCACTTGACAAAATATAGAAGCAATGTAATAATCATTATGAACTGTAGAAATCTAATTTATTTTAATTAAAATATATAATTCAAAATTCTATAAAATTTTGCATTTTTCTTTATTTTACATGATTTAGAATATTGGAATTGTGATTATGATCCTTATTAATATTTGTTTATAATATTTCTATAAACATAAATATGTATTTATAAAAATTCTTCTTATTATAATTATATTATGCTTTTAGGATTCTTTAAATATCAATTAAAATTTAAAAATGATAATTATTAACAAAATTAAGCTTTAGAGTTTTATAATTAAACAATAATTTAGTAAATAAAATATCTTGTAATTGATTTAATTTTCATTATAATAATATTAATATATTCACATAAAGTATAATTTTTTTGGGTATTAAATTAAAATAAAACCATTTTGTTTATATGGAATCCCAATCATCATCCTTCTTGATTAAGGTCTACCTTCCCTTTTTTCTACGATACAACCTTCAAGAGCTATCTATAATGGGGTGGGCTTCAAACCTTCCATTAGGTCAAGGAAAAAAACTATGAGGTAGATAGTGGACTGACCTTCGTTTTAGAACATTTTGATAGCAATTAGGAGATGGGACAAATAAAGTCCTGACTACCAACTCACATTCTAGGAAGGATAGGTCAAATAGTTGGATGAGCTTCTCTATCTTCATTTTGACTTAGAAACCAATCTTTCTATAGGTGGCTTTAGTTGAGTGATGAGCATATGGAGCAAAATTTGATTCACCAATGTACCTGTTAGATGGATTGGCATCCCTCCTTCTCCCTAAATAAAGAGATGCCCCTATCTCTTAAAATTAGAAAGCTTGAATAGATTTCAATATTTAAAATACATATGGATTTAAAGATCTTTAAATAGATAATATACATGGAGATATGTATCTTTGTATGACATTACTTTACATAACAAATATCTCGGGGTGAGACATAAAACTTCAAATCCATATGTTATAGCATCAAGCCTATATCCCATAAAACATCTACAATGAGATAGAACTCATGACCATGATATGAACCAAATGATAAAGCTCCAATCCCATATCCTAGAAAACATCTATATTGAGATAGTCCATGACCATGATATGAGCCAAATGATAATGCTTCAAGCTAATATCTCATTAAACATCTATAATGATATAGTCCATAATTGTGATATGGGCCAAAAGATAAAGCTTCAAGCTCCTATCCTATAAAACATTTATAATGAGATAGTCCATGCCCATGATATGAGGTAAATGGTCTTAAATTTATGAGTTAGGGTTAAGTTGAGTATGAGTGGTGATTACACTACCTCAGCGGTGGTCGAGAATGGTGACCATTGGCAGATGGGGAACTAGCCAGTGATAACCCATTTTGGGTTTGTAACTAGAAAGAGGAGTCAAAGGATACCACTTCCAATCCTTCCACCAAGGCTTGACAGATTGATGGCTAAGCTTATGAAGCATGTGTGGAGGCAACGCCGAAACCAATAAGTCGTAATTTTTTCAATCTGGGTAAGATAGACGAAACTGGACATGAAGGTCTTCCCATGACCTGAGACTCATAGTGGTGTTGGAAAAGAGATCCTTAGGAGTTCTAATGTCGCATTTATAAAAATGCAGAGCACAAAAACCTTAGATCTTGGCAAGAGGAAGCCCATGGGAATGAAAAAATGATGACCACCAAATGTTGTGTCGGTTAAAAGAAAGCCCATCCCAAAAGCCAGCTCCAGCCCAGCGAATCTAAGGCTAAATGACTTCCCATTCTCTCCATATGCTTTGGCAACAAAAGTACCCTAGATCTGAACTGGGTCTTTCATAACAAGAAGGGTTTGAAAACCAGTCCCCTTCCAGGAAGGCCTGTTAACAGGGAACCCAGATAAAATACAATGCCTAAGAAGAATCTTCTAGGATTCATTTCCAATAAGGGCTCTGATGACCTATTTGGCACAAAGAGAAAACCCCTATTTTTGGGTAGGCAAGAGGTCAATTCCTCTAGATTCCTTGGGAAGGCAACTGTTGAGCGTTGTTTTAACACAAGCCAACTTGCTAGGATCTCAAGATTTGATTTCCTCTCTTGAAAGAATAACAGAGTTATTCCCAAGGTTTTCCGAGGTCGGGTCACAACCTACTTGGTTACTCAGTTGAAGATAAATGTGATTGTTCCCGAGGAGGCCTTTGCTGGTACGTTCAAGATAGCAAACTGTAAAATATTGTTAGTTCTCTTTTTTTGGTATTTTCCATTTTAACAAATATGGGTGTTGTAAATAAAATGCAATTTTGTGTTTTCAAGATGGTAATTTTCAGAATTAATGACAGCATTTTAAAGAGAGAAGGATAACGAGAAATAAAGCAAATTGTGAGGAAAGTGAAATCCTAAGGACAAACCGTCGTAAACCCTTCCTTGCGAATTAAATGCTAGAGAGATTTGGAACAACCCACGAAGCATAAATCAGACCAAGTCACAATTCACTACTCCATGGGTGCAAGCGTTTGGAGAGAAGACGTATTCACCCGTGTAAGATATTCAAAATCTATCAAATCGCCAAGCCACCAAGATGTGCACACCCACGAGACGGATTTATCATTAAGCCCAAAGATGATCTCCTCCACGCATTCGTCATAGCAAGGTAGATATATAGCAGCAAACTCCAACTAAAAGTAGCACGAATTTGAAACACAATAACACAAAGGGCTCTCTGAAAATAAAGAATAATGCAAGCATACATTCAATAAATTTGCATAGGTAGTAGTAATTCACACACCACGAATGAAGCACCCAATGTAGATCTTTATTGTATTAAAAAAATTTCCCTTTTACATTATTTTTTTATTACAATATATAGAGTTTTGATCTACAACTCTGATTTTCAGAGCTAGGGCATCAGAGAGTTTAAACTACAAAATAAAAGCTAAAACTAGAACTTTGCTGAAGGGAAACTATTGTTAACTGATACTATCTAACTTGCATGGATTCTTCCATCCATTTACAATCCATTTGCTCATGCAAAGACGACAAAATTTGCCAAGAAGAGAGAGAAAAAAGGTAAGCTTCTTCTGTGAGCTTGGAGTCTTCTTCCTGATGCTTGTTGTTCTTCTTGGATTCTTCATCTGGGTTGTTTCTGATGGTGGGAACTGATAGGAGACCCTTAGTTCCTCTGAAATGAACTCAAGTTGTCCATTGATCTGATCTCGAGTCGAACTGGTGTTGAAAAAAGTGACCTCGCTGGAAACACCCAGTTTTTCGGACCCTGACCTCTACCCCAAAAATTTTAATGTCTTTTAATTTTGCAAGTGCTTCTCAAAATCTGAATGTCGGAGGTCCCAAAAACTTTGGACTTGTCACAGGCTAAAAGGATAAAAAAACCTGAAGGGGCCGAAAGGCCGAAATCCTTGAAGGCTGAAAGGCCAAAAAATACTCTTTGCTGTATTGGCCGAAAGGCTGAAAAGTCGGAGGCCGAAAGGCCGAAAAATACTGCCTTAGTGAAATTTGACCAAGTGTGAAAATCTTGTCCGGTCTATCTGGTGATTTGGACCCTGGGAGTTTTACTCAGAAAAGACCTCTGGGTGAGATTCCCTAAGCCTCTGCACTATCTCCTAAACTTCCTCAAAATTGATCTCTTTTCTCCTTATCTTAGCGATCCTTCGTTCTTGCTTCTTTTTGAAAGCAGTTAATTCAGAAGCGAAGAACTTGATCTCTTCTTCATGCTAAGACATTCTTCGTATTTCATCTTTCAAGTAGAATAGTTGTTGTAGGGCTTCCTCAGTATCAATTCCGGCCAGAGCATCCTTGAACTGTTGGACCACCTCTTTGGAAGGGCATAGAATTTGTTTATCTTCATACCGATAGAAGTTGAGGCCAGCCCAAGTGAAGAATGTATCTATCTCTTCGACCCAACTTATCAGCTCTTCTCGCTTGTCGGCTATAAGGGTTTGGTGCTTCTTGTAGACCTTAATTATTTTGGTCATTTGTTCAGTCCATGCCTTGATATTATCTAGTTCTTCACCTTCATAGACTTTTACCAAAATTTGGAAGCGTTGCTTTTGGATTATCTCCAATTCCTGGAGGGCTGCTTGCCACTTAATTATCTCTGAATCTATACCTCCATCATTTTCTACCAAGTCAATGAGTGCATTAACTTCAACTAGTATGGTCTGTTATGGCCTGAATATCAACGGAATCGCCTTCTCTCTGAATTGCTCAAAGTCATTTTTCCAATCGGCGCTTGCGTGGATGAACGACGGAGTCAAACCTGCTGGCAAATCTGGTGTGGCCCTTTTATCAAGCATGGCTTGTAATGAAGCCTCTGAATAGTTTGGGTCAATGGGACCCACCATCTTTTGAATGACCCCTTTTAGAGCCTCATTTTGGTCTGTTAAATATTTTATGGTCTCCTCGTCTTTACTCATGAACCCCAGAACATGCTTGAGTCCCAAAGTTGCTAATGTCTTGCTCCCTTCTCTAGTTGGTTCCCCCAAGTCTACCTCCTTGAATGTATAGTCTCCTGATGAACCCATGGTTTGAGAGGTGCTCGGGGTTGGGATATCTATTTGTGTTGTCCATCGACCCTTAGTATCTTGGGTCACATATGACATGGTTTTAGCAGGCACACTCACGTCTGCATGGTGGAAAGCTTGCTTCACAACAGTTATATTTCTATCTTCTTCGTCCAGTTCACTTGTGTAGGTTCTTTTCCGAGGTTGCATCTCCTTGGTAAACCAAGTAGGTTTACTGGAGGTAGTTACTGGCTCATATGGTGCCACATGGAGAATTGAGGTCAAGCCTTGTTGCCCTAGACCTATTCTCTGTTCTAATTCCTTCTCTGGCCCTTTTCCTTTTCCATCTTCTCCTTCTTCCATTCTATCCCCTTCTATATCCTTTTGTATTTCCTCCTCTTCCTTATCTTTCTCACTGACCTCCTTTTCCCCTTCCTTCTCTAGGTCTTCGTCAGCTGATGAATCAATTACCACTTCTGGCCTGAGACCGGTCATGGCCTCTAGTGAGGTCTGAAAAGGTGATGTGTCTTCTGTGCCTGTTGTTTCTTTGGCAGTTTGAGTGGACCATGGTGAAGGGATTGATGTTGGTGGAATAATCATTGGCATGATTGTAGCAGTAGATGAGGGAATGGTATCGGTAGGAGAGGGCAGATTGGGTGTAGGAGTAGGTATTGGGTTTGGACTCAAAGGCGGTGTAGTAGGAATTAGAGGTGGTAAGGAGGTTGGTGGGGTAGGTAAATGAGGTGTTGGGGTTGAAACAGAATCACCCCCAGCTACATTGCCTGTTGTTGCCTCTAGAGTTACCCCACTATATTGGGCTTTAGCTTTTGGAGGAGAATTAGAACTCACTTGTAGAGGAGGAACATCCACCGAAGGATTAGTGAACTGAGCTAATGGTGGAGTAAGGGTTACCTGAAGTTGGAACAGCGATGGCCCCCCAGCTTTTGTATCTTGTCTGTGGTCTGAATAGCCTTTGAGTCCCTCAAAATCAGACATTAATAACTCATCAAATCCCAAGGCATCCAATGGATTATCTTTCTCTTTGGGGTCTTCTTTATGTTTCTTTGTGATCTCCTTTTCTCTCCTCTTTTGTAATCTCGTGTTCCGGACTAAGGGTTCGCCCTCTTCTTCTTCTGTCTCTTCTTGTATTGTTTCTAACCTTGGAGACTTGGATCCCTTCTTTCTTTTATATGTTTTCTTTCCCATCTCAGTGGTGGGAGGAGATTGGCCAGAGGTAGACGGGCCTTCACCTGATAAGGGCTATGAGGACCCCGCTGGTGGGTCAATTTGGCCTGTCATTCTTGTCTTCTTGGGCCTACGATTAGATCCATATTCAACTTGTCATTCATTCCCATATACTATCCTTGGCTTCTGAGGAGGAGCCCTCTTGTATTTAGGGACTGTGGATTTCTCCCCTCATTGTTTTTCTACCTTCTTTGAGGGCTCCGTTAGTGTTTTCACTGGGATGGGGCTCATCTTGTGTGGCTTCTTGATCCAAGCTGTGGTTGTCTTTATTACATGCCTCGCTTGGAAGTCTATGTCATCATTTTCATCCTTATCCACCTCTGCATTCACAATCGGTCGATCATATATCTTATCTTTGGTGTAAATGTCATCTAAAACTCCATCTGAATCACATCCCCAAACCTTTGAAGAAATAGGAACCTCCAAAACCTCTTTTGCTAAAGCGAGGTTCATTCTACAATAGTCCCTGATCCTAACTTCATAATCATCCACACAGTTCATCCAGTGGTCCTCCACGTGTGGCTCATGTATATAGAATTTGCCAATAATATGGTTGTAGGTACCTATGGGGTCAAAGCGGGGCCGCACTTTCTCATAGAGCTGTAAGGGAAAATCATCCCATTCAAAAGCCAGGGACTTGCAAACCTTCATGTCTTGTAGTGTATATGGTCCCAAACATATGGGCAAGTCCCAACAGTGCTTCTTTTATGCTTTATGTGCTTGTATGCATCTGTGAGCTGCCTGGCCATCTCCAGTATGATTATCTAGTCAGAGGAATATCTGGGCAACTTCTTTGGTTGTATGGTAGACCCAGCTACCTGAATGTATGTAAAAGTTCTGAATTGAATATAATAGGCCCCAATGGACCTCACTTTGGCACAGCCTCCTCTGAAATCCTTTTGGAAAAGTCACCCTCAATGGATCGGATGACTACGAATATAAATGCATCATTGACTATCCTGTAATCATGGGAATCTTTTGGCATATTTTCCCTTTTTACCAGTTGGGGGTATACAAGGTGTGGCCATGCATTTGGATCATTCAGATTCCCTTTCTTGGTGAGGCCAGGGTAATCTGTCTGTGCAGCTAGTAAATAAACTATGTAAGTGCTCATGTAGAACCTGGGATTATGCTTCACTGTTGTTAACTGCTTATCCAAGTTGTCACTAATAATGGTACCCCAATCAAATCTTGCCTTATGTTCCTGGATCCTTTTGATCAATAGGATCATCCAGTGCTTGAGTTGAGTGGATTGAGGTAATCCATATACCCGACTTATCAGTGTTATATCTACCTAGATGTCATCCTTCACATAACCTCTTCGGAGGTCTATCTTATCCAATTTATTCTTAGGAAGCGACTGCTTGAGGTAGTCTTTATTCATCATCTCATGTAGGGCTTGCTCCTTGTTGCCAAACCACTTGATTCCCTTCTCTATATGGAAGTCATAGAAATTGTCTATGCCTTTATGAAGGTGGAACACGTCTTCAATGACATCCGTCCTAATGTCTGGTACCACCTGCCCCTCTGAGTTTACTACCACCCTTTTATCTGATTCATAATGATGAGCTAGGGTGGCGATCAGTTCTATAGATGAAACAGCAAGTGGGTGCGCTGCCACATTCACTAGCCCAGATAGGACTAACACGGTGCAATCACTGGATCTATTTGCTGGCTGGGAACACTGAGCCAGGAATTCATTCCAATCTATATTCCCGATATTGGTATCTGTGATCTCACCGTGCTTGTTTCCTATCTTCGAACTGGGGGGATTCCCCTTGTATTGATATTTCATTGGAGAGGTTGTCTTTGATTCAGTCATTCCTGCAAGAACAGACAAGTATTAGTAGCTTATTGAATAATTTATACTAGGAAAGCAAGAAAGAGCTAAATTAACAACTAAGGCAATTTTTTCGCACTTTCAGACCTTTCGGGGTTTCGGACACCGAAAACACAACCAAAGGCCAAAACGTTTGAAAGTCTGAAAAGATTCATTTTAGAATGACGAGGTTTGTCAGACCTTTCAGGCCCTGAAATTGTGAAAGAGTTTGCGGATGTTGAAAGTCTGAAACGAAGAAAAACCCTGAAAGGCCAAACTTTGTGCGAGGGAGTGTTTTCGGCTTTTTGGACCTTTCGGGGGTCTAAAAGGCCAAAATTATGAAAGGGAACTTAGGGTTTTTGAAGAGACCCATTTTCAACCTTTCAGAGGCTGAAAACCTATAGCAAAGGCCGCAACCGACGCACGACAAGACCCTAAACCTAAATGCAAAGAAACCAAAAAACCCAGGGCTAACAAGGAGGGACATCCCTGTCGACACACCAAGGCACAAAGGTCAGATGACAACAAGCTGAAACAAATGTGCCCTAGGCTAGACAGGCCCAAGAAACACAAAAAAACCCTAACTATGGCCAAATGAAAAAGAAAAAAAAATACAAAGCGAAGAAGCTGAAACCAACCTCAGTGGGGCTGAGAGCGGGGACAAAGTCCAATGGTGAAAATGGGGAGCAATCCAAGAGCGAGGCGGCAGAAAACCCACAAAATTGGAGCTCTCTAAAAAACCCAAGTGCTCAAAAAAGATGAAGTGACCTTCAAAATGAAGACCCATCCTTTTATAGCCCACGGGATGATGTCATCCCTTTCAGATATTTCAGACTCTGAAAGTCCACAAATTTTAGAGGCTGAAAACACTGAAAGGGCCGAGTTTTTGGCCTTTCGGCCATTTCAGAGTACCTAAGTCCTCCTAAAGGCCGAAAGGGCCGAAAGGCCAAAAAAAGGCTTTCTTCATGTTCTGACTTGGTTTAGGTAAATTCCTTCAACGGTTGACTAGATCTCTACAAGGGGCAGACACGACAAAAGGAAAAAAGACAAAAAAGAAGGGGGGTCCCCATGGTGAGAGGACCAAAAATGGGGTGTGTGTTGTGGAGCCACAACAAATAACCTCAAAAAAAGGAGGAATGACCAAGGCATTTCTTTATCATCAGCACTCTTCTGGAAAGTAGCTTTGTAGTAGAACAGAACCAAGAGGTGATGGAGTCAATGATTCTTTAATGACCTCCAATCTGAGGTTCTTCTGTTAGTTTACCTGTGTGTGTTCATGTGTGTTCATTTCTTGACCTTTGGTTGTGATAACCAAGGCACTTGCTAGCTATTCCCAACCTTTGCCAAATAAAACCAAGGCTTCCCGGAAAGAGCTTTGCTGCCAGTCAGGCATCCATAGCCGCGACAAAGTTTTCCCCAAGTCCCGAGTATAACCTTGCTCTACTGCCAGTTGAGCGTCCATAGCCCTGGTAGAGGTTGTCATAATCACCCAAGTCTATCCTGTCTGCTTAGGCTGTAACTTTCTTCCTTTGTGAGAGATCCATTTTTTTGGAAAATCATTTTGTTTCTTCTGTTTGCTTGGAGATGTATCAATCCTTGGATGTTAGTGTGTTCCCTGCATTCAGGTCCATAACCTCTTTTCTTCTTTCTTTTTCTGATCTGAGCAATGATTAGGCGATGTTGCCCGGATACTTCACTCATGACCTCTTTGGGGCACTTTTCTTTTGAGTGTCTCTTTTTCTTTCCCTTTTGGGCTCTTCTTTCTTTCATTATTACCTTTGCATTCAGTTTAGACTTGGGTTCTGGGATCGGTGGGTACCTAAACCTATGCACTCAGGCTGGCTACAACTGAAAAATGCCTTAGAAACCAATGCCCTCTGGTTTTGTACCTTAATGTGTCTTGTGATCAAGATGACCAAACTTTGAAATCCTTCTTGTCTATCAATGATAATCATCACTACTTTGTCTTTTGGGAAGGTTCTCTTACGTTGCATGTATCCTTGGAGAAATTTGACTAAGAAATACTTCTACTCCTCTTGCGAGACACCCTAGACTAGATCCAAAACACACTGACCCGAAACAACAAACAAGCCCCGACAAAGAAAAGGACAAACATGAGTGACAGAAAGGACTGACGACGAGGACAACAAAAGAAAAAAAACAAAAGTGACTATGGTACAAGGGATGGAAGGCAGTCCCACTTAGGATCCAAATTAATGCTTGAGGAATTGCCCATTGACTAGCAATGGGGTCAACTCTCCATCCAATGTGTTGATCCTAAAAGTGTTCTACCCCAGGATCTCTAATATTTGGTAAGGGCCTGTCCACAATCTTTGGAACTTGGTGTGGCTGCCTAGCTTTTCTTTTGCCTTATCCCACAGGAGGACAAGGTCAGAGATCCTAAAGGTTTTGATGGTAGCTCTCTTGTCGAACCACCTTTTGACTACAGCCTGATGTTTTGATACATGTTCCAGGGCCAAAGTTCATTTCTCCTCTAATTTTAGGAGATTCATGAGTCTGACTTGTACCTGATCTTCCTCCCCTACGTACTGGTCCATAAATCTCAAAATTGGGATATTTAGGTTCATAGGAAAGATCGGTTGCAAGCCATATATAAGTTGGTGTGGAGACATCCCCAGGACATTCTTGATCCTTACGTGTTCAGTCCATAAAGCATATTTCAGCTACGTGTGCTAGTCCCTGGGGTTGTCATCCAGGAGGTGTTTGAACACTATTGTCAAATTTTTGTTTGTAGACTCTGCTACGCCATTGCCTTACGGATAGTAATTTGAAGAGAATTTGAGGATTACCTAGTTTTTGAAGGCCCATTGTGTGAGTGAGGCCGAAGAGAAAGAGGGGGTATTGTCACATACCAGATAGAATGGCATCCCAAACCTAGTTATGATGCATTCCTCCATGAATTTGGTCATGACCTCAGTGGTACAATTCTTCAATGCTTGTGCCTCCGTCCAGTACATGCAATAGTCAGTAGCTATTAAGATAAACTTATGTCCTGCAAATGAAGGGGGTTAATCACTCCTACAAAATCCAAGCCCCATTGGGCAAACGGGCGTACCTCATAGACTGGTTGTAAGGGCATTGTTGGATTTCTCTCTCGAATCATGTAGTTTGGCAAGTGTGGAAGGATCTCACGTGCTCACCGGTATCTTTAAATATCGTAGGCCAAAAATACCCTACCCTAAGGATTTGGTGAGCTGTGGCCTCCGCCGATCCACGTCCCATTCCGTATTTGTCATGAAAGTCCACCAGTATTTGTTTTTCCTCTGTTCTATCCAAACACCTTAGGTACAAACCCTCATAATTGCGTTTGTAGAGTTGTCCACTCTTTAGCATGTAAGAGCTGCTTTTGATCTTTAAGGCTCTTCTCTGAGAATTGTTCATTTCCTCAGGGCAGCGATTGTGCAACAGATAGTACACTATGTCTTGGTACCATACATTCGTGATCACGCCTTGGTCGGTATATGTTTGGCAGACCAGACCTTCTCCAAACTTAGAGATCAGCTTAGTCAGGCCCTGGCCTCTTACCAATTTCATCGGTTGGATTTCTAGGTCAAACTCTTGGAGAATTGCCATCCATTTTCCTCTCCGCTCTCCCAGTTCATTCTGCATCAAGAGGGATTTAGCTGCCGCATCTGGAACTATCCCAATGACATTACTCCTTAAAATATAATGCCTAAACTTCTTCACCGCCTTGATGAGAGCAAATGATTGTTTATCTAGGTTTGGGTATCTAAGCTCTGCATCTTTGAAAGGGCAACTCATAAAGGCGATGGGTCTTTCATCTTCGTTATTCTTCTTCTGCATGAGAATGCCTGCGCATGAGTGTTCCGATGCAAAAGAGTAGACCTTGAAAGGGATGGTGTAGTCAGGAATAGCTAGGACTGGTGTCATGGCGATGGTAGTCTTAATCTCTTTGAAAGACTTCTTGGCTGGGAGGGCCCATTCAATCTTGGCATCTTTCTTGAGCATGTCGTTCAATGGTTTCACTATTTTTGTGAAGCCACTGATGAATTTTCTGACGAAGTTGATCTTTCCGAAGAAAGATTTTAGTTCCTTGCGACTATGAGGTGGTGTCAATTTTAGGATCGCCTCCACCCTTATGGGGTCAATGGATATCCCCTTTTCAGAGATGATATGCCCCAAGAGCTTTCCTTCAGTTACCCCGAACACACATTTCTTGGGGTTGAGGGAGATCCCAAACTCTCTGCACCTCTGGAGGCATTTTTTAAGGTTGCTTATATGGTCAGCTCTTAGTTTTGAGTAGACCGTGAGATCATCCATGTAGATGATAATGCACCTTCCAACTAATCCTTTGAATGTTATGTCCATTTCTCTCTGGAAGGTGGCTCCAGCATTAATCAGCCCAAAAGGCATCCCTCGATAGGCGAAAGTTCCCCATTTAGTGGTGAATGTCATTTTTAGCCTGCCCTCTTCTTGTACCATCACCTGATTATACCTCAAGTAGCCATCTAGGAATGGCATCATTTGAGATCCATTAACCTTTTGCAGCACTTCATCTAGAGATGGGAGCGGATAATTATCCTTTTGAGAGGACTTGTTGAGGTTCTGGAAGTCTACGCACAGCCTGATTTCTCCAGTCTTCTTCCTTACAGATACTAGGTTTGCAACCCATGTAGAGTGTTGAATCAGGAAGATGATCCTAGCTTCGAGTAGCTTTTGGAATTCCTTTTGGATCAAGGGCTCCATAGTGGGATTCACGGGTCTTTGTCATTGCCTAAAGGGCTTAGAATCCGGTTTCAAAGGGATGTTGTGTACTATGACTGAGGTGTCATATGTCTTTAATTCTTCATAACTCCATGCTATGACATCTCGATATTCAGTGAGAAGCTGGACCATTTTCTCCTTTTCTTCTTTGGTCCCCACCTTTCTGATGTGGACTTCTCTTGGTTCCTCTTCCGTGCCTAGGTTGTAAGTGTCACATTCCTTACCATCAGGTGTTACATCGGGGTGTCTTCTCACAACAGTCTTATCACTGTCAAAGATCCTTTCTAGTTCTACCATTCCCTTGGGTATGGCATTGGTCTTTAGGTTTATGATGTCGTGATCGTCAGGCTCTTCAGGTTCAGTAGTTTCCTCATCGTTATCCTCCTCATCTATGATCTGCTTCTCAAACACGCCAGCGCACATGATAAATTCTAGGATATGCTGGTCATCTTGGAAGACTTGAAAGTTAGTAACATTATCCGGAATGGCCAGGGCTACAACAATTTCAACCGAGAATTTCTTTAGTTTCAATTTCTCCATTGGATGTAATGAGCCGGCTGAAACAGCCAACGCATCAGCAACAATGTTCTTTCTTATTGGGATGGTTTTGATGTTGAAAGTGTCAAAGTCGTTGATTAAATGCCATGCCCTATTTTGGTAGGCTAAGAGCCTCTTATCATTGCAAGTGTACTGACTACAGATCTGCTTGACAACCAATTGTGAGTCTCCTTCCACCATCAAGATTTTGACTCCCTTCTTGTGAGCTAGGAGGAGTCCGCGAACCAACGCTTCATATTCTGCAACATTGTTAGTACAAAGAAACTGTAACCTATAAGCAGCATAGAAAGACTTACCCCTCAGATTTATTAATTCAATTCCTGCACCTGCTCCTTGTTTGCACTTAGAACCATCGAAGCACAGTTTCCATATCTGAGGTGGTTTAGTAGGGCTGGGTTGGTCAAGCTTTTCTTAGAAAAATCCTTGGTCCTTGGTTTTTGGTCCCTCTCCCCATCGCTGTCAAAAGAAGTTGATTCTCTTGTATTTTGGGTATGCCCAGGCTTGGGGAGTTCATTGTCTTCATCTTCTAGTGTTCCCTTGTAAGGGGGACATGCTCCATCATCCGAGGTACTCCAGTCACTAAGTATGATCGGGGCATGGCTTCTATCTTCAGAATTTGACCCACTGTCTTGATTTTGAGGCGAACTATTTGTGAGGACTAGGCTATCCATATTTGGTGTGGCGTCATTCCTTCCTTCTACCCCAAGTTCATCTTCCTTTATTATCAATGCCTCTGGTGGCTCATTTGGTTGGGAAATTTGAGCCAACACTTGCGACAGTGCCTCTTGAGAACTGGGGCATGTAAACTCAGAATGACTATCCTGATGTAATCGAGAGTATCCAGGTAGTAACAAGATGTTGGGATCTACATCTTGGCCTAGATGTCGTAGGCTAGCTGTTGTGCTATTGATGAAACTTTAGAAGATGTCATCGCCAATCTTCAGCTCTAGAAGACCTTGGATGGGACTATGGTCTGATTCTTCACCTTCTCAGATTTGAAACATGAAAACGTCGTCCAATCGATAAGTGCCCAAATAGGTTTGAGTGAACAAGACTTCACTCGGGGCATTGTATTTGGTGATCATCCTTTTCTGCTTCGGCTCTGCATCTATCTTTATTTGGTTGTTCAAACCTCTCCAAGGTAGCCAAAGTTGGGTGAAATTTGTAGAGAGCCATCCTCTTAAGCATTTAGTCCATTCTCAGCTTAGTAACATCCCATAAGTTTCAGGGATGTCCACTATGTGTATATCAATGCGGTCTTGTATCCGGGGATCTGCGACTAGTTGGATGTGTACATCTTTGAGCACACCAATTACTCTAACCTTAGTTTTGTCTAATTGTATGACCACCTTGTTCATTACTTGGGGCATGATCCCCAACTTTTGGTAAATTGACAGGGGCATAACGTTGCATGAGGCTCCTGAATCAATTAGGCAGTTATGTAGGTTTTTCCCGAACATTCACAAGCTGAGTAAGAATGATGAGACATTTGTCCTATCCATGAATACTGCTGGGAATGCCTTAGATGTGTTAACATTGGATGTGGGTTCCCTGGTGTCGTTGGTCGATGGGCCAGGTTTTGAATGATCCAAGGATCTTAAAAGGGCTTCCTTTTGAGATGGGCAACCCTGCAATAATTTGAACATAGAGATGGTCGCCTTAGTTTTCTTGATTTCATCTACTGCATTGTACTTGTCATTTGACTAGGTCATTCCTCGGTATCCAGCATATGTACCTATCATAGGAGGTATGGCATTCGAGCCCCTTGGAGGTATGGGATTGTTACTAGCCCGAGGATCTAGTGGAGTCAGTTGCTTTCCTAGAGGTATGTCGTCAGTGAGGGGTTCCTTTCTGCTCTAAAGGTTATGTGGGTTTTGCTGATCATTCTGGAAGGCATGAACCTCAGAATATTTAGGTTCATTTTCTCTCTGAAAAGGGAACATGAATTCATCTTCTCCCGTATAAGCTTCTGAGCTTCCCTCCTTTCCAGACTCATAGGAATCGAACACCATAGCATTGAATTGTACCGAGGGCCCCTCTAGATTCTGGGTGTAGTGGTCTTGGGAGTTGTTCACATATCCATTATTGTCCTGATGCCTACTTGGATCCCCGACAAAATTGGCCTCTGAAGCCTCATAAGTATTGGCGTTATCTGCTGGGATGCTTCCATTATTTGGTCTAGTGTTCCATGGTCGATTTGGCCTTTGCTTCCCAATGGTTTCTCATGTGTGTTGTTGTTGTTGTATGCATTAAAACCCCTGTTTGGATTATGAGGGTATGTATTTGGACCAGTAGACGCTCGTTGGTATCCGCCCTGATTTTGGGGTGGGTTTAGCTTCATTCTGGTAACTTCGCTAGTGAGTTGTAATAAGGTCTTCTTTACGGCATCCAAATCATAAGCCATGAGAGCATCAGGCTCATTTTTGGGTACCACCCTCTGTTCTACGAATGTTGTCTTATGAGTTTTATAGCTTGGATAAGTAATGGGTGGAGGCATGGTTGTACATGGCTGTGCCGGTATAGGATTTTGCATGGGCAAGTGGTTGGCCAAGGCTTGATTGTTTGCTGCAAATGGGTGTGGGACCACAAGATTACTCATGATGGGCACAGCCGCATAGCTTCCTTCTTGTGGGTCCATTTTCTAAGCGAAAGTGATGGCTTCATTATACACCTTTTCAATTGTATCTCTATTTGTTGGGGGAAGCCTTCTTAGAAAGATTGAGGTAAATGGGTCTAGAGCCTTTAGGTAAACTTGTATGACAACCTCATCTGGTATAGTGTAAGGAGCTTCCAGCTTTTGATGCATTTTGTGAAAATGATGATTAAACATAGCAATGGGCTCCTTAGGATCCTTCCTCATAGTTATGAACTGGTGATGTGTCACCGCAGGATCGACATACAATTTGAATTGATTGAGGAATTTGGTTTCAAAGTCATTCCACACTAAGATAGATCCTCATGGAAAATTCAGGTACCATTTGTATGCAAACTCTCCCAAAGTGTATAAGAATAGGCGGCAGATGATGTCTTGGTGAGCAATCTTTTTATGGTTGCAAATTTCCTTGAAGGTGCAGATGTGTTCTTCCACTGTCCTAGATTCGCCATATATGAATCATGTACAAAAATTCTCTAGATTTTTGGGTAACTCATGGAGTTGCCCAACAAAGTTCAAAGGTGAGCTAGTTGCATTAGCGAAAAAGGCCATTGGACGAGGTTGCTGCAAATGTTTATTTGGCAAGTTCTGGTTTTGATTGATGGTTGCAGCAGTAGTTGGGGCAGCGATGTGTGATTGTTGTCCACGAGGATCTCGAGGTGCGGCAAGGTGATGAGAAGATTCACCTCTTGCTTTCCCTTTATCACTGCGAGCCCTTCGGTGGTGAGTGAGTTCAAGGAACTCGCCTCTTTTTAGAGATGATCTAAGCACACGCTCAAATCTCTCTGGAGAGAAAGATCCAATATTATCCAGATTTTGGGTCTTGAGGCCCTCCTTCTAGCGCCACTTTTGTTCAGTATTGTTTTAACACAAGCCAACTTGCTAGGATCTCGAGATTCAATTTCCTCTCTTGAAAGAATAACAAAGTTATTCCCAAGTTTCTCTAGGGTCGGGTCACAACCTTCTTGGTTACTCAGTTGAAGATAAATGTGATTGTTCATGAGGAGGCCTTTGTTGGTACGTTCAAGATAGCAAACTGCAAAATATTATTAGTTCTCTTTTTTTGGTATTTTCCATTTTAACAAATATGGGTGTTGTAAATAAAATGCAATTTTGTGTTTTCAAGATGGTAATTTTCAGAATTAATGACAGCATTTTAAAGAGAGAAGGATAACAAGAAATAAAGCAAATTGCAAGGAAATTCAAATCCTAAGGACATAAACCACCGTAAACCCTTCCTTGCGAATTAAATGCTGGAGAGATTTGGAACAACCCACGAAGCATAAGTCAGACAAAGTCACAATTCACTACTCCACGAGTGCAAGCATTTGGAGAGAAGACATATTCACTCGTGCAAGATATTCAAAATCTATCAAATTGTGAAGCCACCAAGATGTGCACACCCACAAGATGAATTTATCATTAAGCCCAAAGATGATCTCCTCCATGCATTCGTCACAACAAGGTAGATATACAGCAGCAAACTCAAACTAAAAGTAGCACAAATTCGAAACACAATAACACAAAGGGCTCTCTGAAAATAAATAATAATGCAACCATACATTCAATAAATTTGCATAGGTAGCAGTAATTCACACACCACGAATGAAGCACCCAATGTAGATCTTTATTGTATTAAAAAGTCAGCCCTTTTACATTGTTTTTTGATTGCAATATATAGAGTTTTGATCTGCAACTCTGATTTTTGGAGCTAGGGCATCAGAGAGTTTAAACTACAAAATAAAAGCTAAAACTAGAACTTTGCTAAAGGGAAACTATTGCTAACTGATACTATCTAACTTGCATGGATTCTTCCATCCATTTACTCATGCAAAGAGGGTAAAATTTTCCAAGAAGAGAGAAAGAGAGAGAGAGAAAAAAGGTAGGCTTCTTCTGTGAGCTTGGAGTCTTCTTCTTGATGCTTGTTGTTCTTCTTGGATTCTTCATCTGGGTTGTTTATGACGATGGGAACTGATAGGAGACCCTTAGTTCCTCTGAAATGAACTCAAGTTGTCCATTGATCTGATCTAGAGTCGAACTGGTGTTGAAAAAAGTGACCTCGCTGGAAACACCCAGTTTTTCAGACCCTGACCTCTACCCCAAAACTTTTAATGTCTTTTAATTTTGCAAGTGCTTCTCAAAATCTGAACGTCAAAGGTCCCAAAAACTTCAGACTTGTCGCAGGCCAAAATCCTGAAAAAACCTAAAGGGGCCAAAAGGCCGAAATCCTTGAAGGCCGAAAGGCTGAAAAATATTCTTTGTTGTATGGGCTAAAAGGCTGAAAAATCGGAGGACGAAAGGCCAAAAAATACTGCCTTAGTGAAATTTGACCAAGTGTGAAAATATTGCCCGGTCTATCTGGTGATTTGGACCCTGGGAGGTTTACTCAGAAAATACCTCTGGGTGAGATGCCCTAACCCTCTGCACTATCTCTTGAACTTCCTCAAAATTGATCTCTTTTCTCCTTATCTTAGTGATCCTTCGTTCTTGCTTCTTTTTGAAAGCAGTTAATTCAGAAGCGAAGAACTTGATCTCTTCTTCATGCTGAGACATTCTTTGTATTTCATCTTTCAAGTAGAATAGTTGCTGCAGGGCTTCCTTAGTATCAATTCCGGCCAGAGCATCCTTGAACTATTGGACCACCTCTTTGGAAGGGCATAGAATCTGTTTATCTTCATCCCGATAGACATTGAGGAAGAAAGTATCTATCTCTTCGACCCAACTTATCACCTCTTCTCACTTGTCGGCTATAAGGGTTTGGTGCTTCTTGTAGACCTTAATTATTTTGCTCATTTGTTCAATCCATGCCTTGAATTTATCTAGTTCTTTTCCTTCATAGACTTTTACCAAAATTTGGAAGCTTTGCTTTTGGATTATCTCAAAATCCTGGAGGGCTGCTTGCCACTTAATTATCTCTGAATCTATACCTCCATCATTTTCTACCAAGTCAATGAGTGCATTAAATTCAACTAGTATGGTCCATTATGGCCTGAATATCAATGGAATCGCCTTCTCTCCAAATTGCTCGAAGTCATTTTTCCAATCGGCGCTTACCTGGATGAACAACGAAGTCAAACCTGTCGGCAAATCTGGTGTGGCCCTTTTATCAATCATGGCTTGTAATGAAGCCTCTGAATAGTTTGGGTCAATGGGACCCACCATCTTTTGAATGACCCCTTTTAGAGCCTCATTTTTAGCAAGCACACTCACGTCTACATGGTGGAAAGCTTTCTTCACAGCAGTTATATTTCTATCTTCTCCATCCAGTTCACTTGTGTAGGTTCTTTTTTATGAGGTTGTATCTCCTTGGTAAACCAAGTAGGTTTACCGAAGGCAGTTACTGGCTCATATGGTGCCACATGGAGAATTGAGGTCAAGCCTTGTTTCCCTAGACCTATTCTCTATTCTGATTCCTTCTCTGGCCCTTTTCCTTGCCCATCTTCTCCTTCTTCCATTCTATCCCCTTCTGTATCCTTTTGTATTTCCTCCTCTTCCTTATCTTTATCACTGACCTCCTTTTTGCCTTCCTTCTCTGGGTCTTCGTCTGTTGGTTAATCAATTACCACTTCTGGATTGAGACCAGTCATGGCCTCTAGTGAGGTCTGAAAAGGTGATGTGTCTTCTATGCATGTTGTTTCTTTGGCAGTTTGAGTGGAGCATGGTGAAGGGATTGATGTTGGTGGAATAATTGTTGGGATGACTGTAGCAGTAGATGAGGGAACGGTATCGGTAGGAGAGGGCGGATTGGGTGTAGGAGTAGGTATTGGGTTTGGACTCAAAGGCGGTGGAGTAGGAATTGGAGGTGGTAAGGAAGTTGGTGGGGTAGGTAAATGAGGTGTTGGGGTTGAAACAGAATCACCCCCAGCTACATTGCCTGTTTTTGCCTCTAGAGTTACCCCACTATATTGGGCTTTAGCTTTTGGAGGGGAATTGGAACTCACTTGTAGAGGAGGAACATCCACCAAAGGATTAGTGAACTGAGTTGATGGTGGAGTAAGGGTTACCTGAGGTTGGAATAGCAATGGCCCCCCAGCTTCTATATCTTGTCTATGGTCTGAATAGCCTTTGGGTCCCTCAAAATCAGATATTAAGAACTCATCAGATCCCAAGGCATCCAACGGATTATCTTGCTCTTTGGGGTCTTCTTTATGTTTCTTTGTGATCTTCTTTTCTCTCCTCTTTTGTAATCTCATGTTCCTGACTAAGGGTTCACCCTCTTCTCCTTTTGTCTCTTCTTGCACTGTTTCTAACCTTGGAGACGCGGATCCCTTCTTTCTTTTATATGTTTTCTTTCCCTTCTCAGCGGTGGGAGGAGATTGGCTAGAGGTAGACAGGCCTTCACCTGATAAGGGCTGTGAGGACCTCGCTGGTGGGTCAATATGGCCTGTCATTCTTGTCTTCTTGGGCCCAGGATTAGATCCATATTCAAATTGTCGTTCATGCCCATATACTGTCCTTGGCTTCTGAGGAGGAGCCCTCTTGTATTTAGGGACTGTGGATTTCTCCTCTCGCTATTTTTCTACCTTCTTTGAGGGCTCCATTACTGTTTTCACTGGGATGGGGCTCATCTTGTGTGGCTTCTTGATCCAAGATGTGGTGGTCTTTATTACATGCCTCGCTCAGAAGTCTATACCATCATTTTCATCCTTATCCACCTCTGCATTCACAATTGGCCTATCATATATCTTATCTTTGGTGTAAATGTTATCTAAAACTTCATCTGAATCACATCTCCAAACCTTTGAAGAAATAGGAACCTCCAAAACCTCTTTTGCTAAAGCGAGGTTCATTCTACAATAGTCCTTGATCCTGACTTCATAATCATCCACACAGTTCATGCAGTGGTCCTCCATGTGTGGCTCATGTATATAGAATTTGCCAATAATATGGTTGTAGGTACCTATGGGGTCAAAGCGGGCCCGCACTTTCTCGTAGAGCTGTAAGGGACAATCAGCCCATTCAAAAGCTAGGGACTTGCAAACCTTCATGTCTTGTAGTGTATATGGTCCCAAAGATATGGGAAAGTCCCAACAGTTCTTCTTTATGCTTTATGTGCTCGTATGCATCTGCGAGCTGTCTGGCCATCTCCAGTATGATTATCCAGTCATAGGGATATCTTGTCAACTTCTTTGGTTGTATGGTAGACCCAGCTACCCGAATGTATGTAAAAGTTTAGAATTGAATATAATAGGCCCCAATGGACCTCACTTTGGTAGCAGCCTCCTCTGACATCCTTTTGGCAAAGTCACCCTCAATGGATCAGATGACTGCGAATATAAATGCATCATTGACTATCCTGTAATCATGGGAATCTTCTGGCATATTTTCCCTTTTTACCAATTGGGGGTATACAAGGTGTGGCCTTGCATTTGGATCATTCAGATTCCCTTTCTTGGTGAGGCCAGGGTAATCTACCTATGCAGCTAGTAAATAAACTATGTAAGTGCTCATGTAGAACCTGGGATTATGCTTCACTACTGTTAATTGCTTATCCAAGTTGTCGCTAATAATGGTACCCCAATCAAATCTTGCCTTATGTTCCTGGATCCTTTCAATCAATAGGATCATCCAATGCTCAAGTTGAGTGGATTGAGGTAATCCATATACCCGGCTTATCAGTGTTATAGCTGCCTGGATGTCATCCTTCATATAACCTCTTCGGAGGTCTATCTTATCCAATTTATTCTTAGGAAGTGATTTCTTGAGGTAGTCTTTATTCATCATCTTATGTAGGGCTTTCTCCTTGTTACCAAACCACTTGATTCCCTTCTCTATATGGAGGTCATAGAAATTGTCTATGCCTTTATGAAGGTGGAACACGTCTTCAATGACATTCGGCCTAATGTCCAGTACCACCTGCCCCTCTAAGTTTACTACCACCCTTTTATCTGAATCATAATGATGAGCTAGGGTGACGATTAGTTCTGTAGATGAAATATCTAGTGGGTGCGCTGCCACATTCACTAGACCAGATAGGACTAACGCGGTGCAATCACTAGATCTATTTGCTTGTTGGGAACACTGAGCCAGGAATTCATTCCAATCTACATTCCCAATATTGGTATCCGTGATCTCACTGTGCTTGTTTCCTATCTTTGAACTGGGGGGATTCCCCTTGTATTGATATTTCATTGGAGAGGTTGTCTTTGATTCAGTCATTCCTGCAAGAACAGACAAGTATCAGTAGCTTATTGAACAATTTATACTAAGAAAGCAAGAAAGAGCTAAATTAACAACTAAGGCAAGTTTTTCGCACTTTCAGACATTTCGGGGTTTTGGACACCGAAAACACAACCAGAGGCTAAAACATCTAAAAGTCTAAAAAGATTCATTTTAGAATGATGAGGTTTGTCGGACCTTTCGGGCCCCGAAATTGCGAAAGAGTTTGCGGACGCCGAAAATCTGAAACCAAAGAAAAACCCCGAAAGGTCAAACTTTGTGCGAGGGAGTGTTTTCAGTCTTTCAGACCTTTCAGCTTTTTGAACCTTTTGGGGGTCTAAAAGGCCAAAAGTCTAAAAGGGCACTTAGGTTTTTTGAAGAGACCCATTTTCGGCCTTTCGGAGGCTGAAAACCTGTGGCAAAGGCCGCGACCGACGCACGACAAGACCCTAAACCTAAATGCAAAGAAATCAGAAAACCCAGGGCCAACAAGGAGGGACGTCCCTGTTGACACACCAAGGCACAAAGGTTGAATGACAACAAGCTAAAAAAAATGTTCCCTAGGCTGGACAGGCCCAAGAAACACGAAAAAACCCTAACTACGACCAAACGAAAAAGAAAAAAAAAAGACAAAGCGGAGAAGCTAAAACCAACCTCGGTGGGGCTGAGAGCGGGGACAGAGTCCAACGGTGAAAATGGGGAGCAATCCAGGAGTGAGGTGGCAGAAAACCCAGAAAACTGGAGCTCTCTAAAAAACCCAAGTGCTCAAAAAAGATGAAGTGACCTTCAAAATGAAGACCTGTCCTTTTATAGCCCACGGGATGATGTCATCCCTTTCAAAGATTTCAGACTCTGAAAGTCCACAAATTTCAGAGGGAGGAAAAATTTTCAACTTTTCAGTTTTTTTGGAGGCTGAAAACACCGAAAGGGCTGAGTTTTTAGTCTTTCAGCCATTTCAGTCTTTTGGAGTACCTAAGTCCTCCAAAAGGCCGAAAGGGCTGAAACGCCGAAAAAGGCTTTCTTCCTCTTTTGACTTAGTTTAGGTAAATTCCTTTGATGGTTGACTGGATCTCTATGAGAGGCGAACATGATGAAAGGAAAAAAGACAAAAAAGAAGGGGGGTCCCCATGGTCAGAGGACCAAAAATGGGGTGTGTATTGTGGACCCACAACAACAACAATACTACCAAGCAACTTTGTGAAATCCATGGTGGTTGGCTCTCGAGGCTTAGAGAAAATCACGGAAGAGATTTTCCAACTTCATGTATGAGGCTTTTGAAGGAGCCCAACAAGAAGAATAGTACACATTGGTAGCAGCCAGAAATTTTGACCAAATCTGGAATTTACCACCCAAAGAAAGTGACTTGGTAATCTAGTAAGCAAGCTTCTTCTCGATCTGAGTAAGAACAATATTCCAAAGGTCCGCTAGAAAATCTTGGAAGGAAAAATTAATTCCTAGAAAATGAAAAATTTCTCTATGTTGGATCCACTTCCATCCATACTGGAGAATCCAGGGCGGCGTCGGAAGGAAAGACTGCCTATAGCATTGCATTTTGCACTATTGAATGGATGATCCAGAAGCCAAATAAAAGGTGTCTAGGCACTAGAGATCCACCTGAATGTTTTCCTCTTCCTCAATCAAAGTGAGGAAAGAATCATCTATGAAGTAGCCAATGACAAGTTGAGCAGGTGACCCAGGCAGGGAAACTTCTCTGACATGACCAACAGAAATTGCAGAAGCTAACAAATACCCAAAGCCTTCACTAGCCAGGACATAAAGAGAAGGCGCCAAAGGACAAATCTAGCGAATAGATCTGAAAATCCCAAAAGAAAAAGATTGGAGGCCATTAATGGTGATGCAGGCAGAAGAATCCCCAAAGAGCATTTGAACAAACTGAATAAAGTGAGGCTCAAAACCAAGAACTCTAAGCATCACAATGATGAAAGTCTATTCAATGTGTTCATAGGCTTTAACAAATTTGATTTTGAGAAAAATAATACTCTGCTTAGAGCGTCTTTCCCATTCTATGTCTTCCCAGACAATAATAATGTTATCCAAAATGAATCATGATTTGATGAATCCAGTTTGCTTAGGTCAAACAATGAGAGGCAAAATATGGTGAATCTTGAGATCCAAAGCTTTAGCAATGATCTTGTAAGAGACATTGAGAAAAGTAATGGGCCTCCAATTGCAAATATCCTCTAAGTCTCCAGCTTTGGGTATGAACTTAATATTCCCTTAATTGTTGATTCATCCCAGGGACTATGAATGGAAAGCTTCTAGATATACCTTATGAAGGTCGTGGCCAACACAGATCCAAAATGATTTGTAAAACTCACAAGGAAATCCATCATATCCCAGAGATTTTTCATCTTCCATGGAGAAGACAACTTCCTCGAGGTTCTCAAGAGTGAGCAACTGATCACAGAAAGTCCTCTGGGCATCAGAAAACTTATTTGGCACGACCACAATACAATCCTGCAAAGCTTGGTCCCTGCTAGGACAAATTCCCTGTGTTGTGAACACCTTCTCATAATATCGGACAAAATTTTAAAGAATGTCAGGAAGTTTAGTGAGAACTGACTGTCCTTCCTTAATCCTTTTGATACCTGAGGAAGTATAACGAGATCTAAGAGCCATAAAAAATCCTTCAAAGCTCTGTCACCCACCTTGAGCCAATGCAATCTGACTTTAATTTGAGATCCTCTAGCAGAATGTTGGCCAACAATCTTCTCATGGTGTCTGAGTTGAGCCACCCAGATTTGCAAGTCAACATTGAAAGCATTTGAAGCCAGAGCTTTAGTGGCAGCATAGAGATCCTTGGTGTTGGTGTCATACAAATGTCGATGGTACATAGCAATTTGTCTTCCATAAATGCAGATAAATATTGCAGTGCGAGTGATGATGTCATTCTACCAACCTTGCAATTTTACACTACATAACACATTTTCTTTAGCTTACAATACATATAAAGTGTTGATATCAAAATATATCTCTTTTAGAATATTTGTTCTTGATCCTAAGTTTTCTAGTTTGATTTTTTTCAGATGGTAACACCATGCATGAATGTCTAGACTACGTGCTAACATCCCACAAAAAAATTTCTCAAACAAACTTTAGAGTGTTACGTTCCCAAATATCTTTTAGTCTAACACCTTGAGGTGATAGTCACATTTGGAAAAAAAGGTTGTGAATTGTGATTTTCAATCAATTTTCATTCTCATAATATCTCTCACACATCTGTACACATGCACATTTTGGTCTGGTCTCTACAACTTGCCTAGAGATTTAGATTTGGAGAATATATCTCTCTTGGCTCATTACATGTTACCTTTTCATGGTGGGATCACAAAGGAAAATATTATTGTAGCTGTGGAATCCATTTTGGAGGCCTTTGATAGCTTCTAAGTAACCATACTTTGTTTTATTGTCTCCTTCTCACATTGAATAGCTTCATGTGTTAGAGTTTGATATTATTGATATTATGATAATATATTTAGTCTATTTATTATCTTTGGCATTATATTTGTTACAAGTGTGGTTGTTGTTGCACCAAAAGATCGACCTATTAATGCTCGATACAACCACTAGACTTATAGAATCCATAGGAGGCAGTTAGTCCATTGTCACAAATCCTAAGGATCCCGAGGGGAGCACTGGCTATTTTTCCAAAAATTCCCCCCTTAGCTTTACCCGAGGGGATTCGAACCTATGAAAAATATTTGATACCACTAGTTACAAGTGTGGTTGTCGTTGCACCAAAAGATCGATCTGTCAATGCCTGATACAACCACTAGACATATAGAATCCATAGGAGGCAGTTAGTCCCTTGTCATGAATCTCGAGGAGAGCACTGACCATTTTGTAAACAATATTTACTTTAATTAGTATTTTATCAAAATCTATTCTAACTGTTTGTGGAAGTGGAAATACCAAAAATGGTGATTGAATGAGGCAAGCCACTGAACAACGAATCCAATATTTTCATTTTCTTTCTTCATGTGTAGGTTATTTTGGATCACAAGAGAAAAATGTTTAGAGATATAGTTTATTTGTCTTGTAATTCTATTTTATCGTCACAGTTTAGTCTCTTTAAACACATTTTTTTTCTATTTTTTTTGTTATTTGTATAATCTCAATATACAGATTGTGATATTATTTATTGTTTTATAAGTATATATTTTAAGAGCATTCTGAGACTTTAAGTTTTCATTCATGTATAGGATGACAATGTGTCATGAGGATGTTTGTGATGTGTTGGTGTCCTTGGTTGAGACTTCTAATAAGTTACAAAATAACCTTCACTTTGATAATTAAGTTGTGATTATCAATACAAAAGTAGATATTTTCACCAATTCCTTATGATTAGATGTTTTCACTAAAGATATAACTGGCAAGATCACAAATGAGGGACTTCATGTCCAACATAAATTCTCAATAATAACACCCCAACAAGGTTTGAAACTTGGTGACAAGAAAAACAACACCACATTTCAACCATCACACAATGCCAATGTTGGCTTTAATATTTATCTTTTTTTTTTTCAATACAGTATTAATGGGAAGTGAACCCAAAAAGAGTATAAAATTATAGAAGGATACTATATAGAAAATTGCATATAATCTATACATAATTTACAAAAATTAGATGAATTGAGTGGAAGAAACACACAAAACAATGGTTATGCACAAATCTTGAGGGTTTCTGGCAATTGACAGGATGAATCCGTGAAGTGATCACTGTGTGGATAGGTTCTTAGTCTTGCTAGGAGAGTAAGATTTATCTTCACTCCTTTTTATTTTCCTTGCACTCTTTTATTTCTTTGTGTATCATAGGTTACATCATTCCTGTGCTTTGGCAGTGCAATTTATAAGCAGAGGACTATGGCCCCAGTGGTCTTTCATGTGAAACTATGAACCAAGGGCTCTTTCTCGCACAAAAACCTTGACTTAAGGCAAGGTGAAATGATTGATTATAACCCTAAGTTGGTTAAATCCTTTGTCAAATGTTATCTCAACTTATGTTAGGTTTTGTATTGTGAATAATGGACAGGTGTAAGAGTAAGATAGTGGAGGATGAGAAGGTAAGAAACATTCTGGCCTTGTAAAAACCCTAAGCATTTGTCCTAACCAACAAATGACAAAATTCATCTCCTATGAAACTTGTAGAATTTACAATGTTTCTATTTTTTTTTTTGGGGTTAACCCGATTAAATCTCTTTCTTGTAGATGTATGTATGAATGGATCTTAAATTTATGGATAAAAAATCTAGGGTTTGACATTTCATATTGTCAAATGATTCACAAAGGAATTTTTTTTAAAAAAATTTCAATAAGAATGATGCTCAACATAAGGTTGCTATAAAATAGTTCTTGTTAGTTGGTAGTTGCATATTTTGAGCCTTAGCTTGGTATATTGAGGCCATTAGAGAAGTTCTCACCCTCTCTTGTCTTAGTGGCTAACCATGAAAAATGTCCCGAAAATGCTCTGGAATTTCTTATCTTAGGTTCTATCTTTGTTTGGAAATTTTATAAGGGTTGACCCCTAAAGAGGACATTAATTATCTTCAATCTCTTCATAGTGTCCCTTCTCCTTCATTGTGTGACTCCTACCTAGTTGATACGAATCCTAGTTTGGTATATAAAGCAATTGATGCTCAGGATCTACATAAAGGGGTGGACATTAGCAAGAGAATATTTTCTACAATTTAAATGGAGGACAATTGTGGTCTTTATTGGTGCCAAAGAATCATTTGCATGGATGATGACAATTTCCAGAGTCTAGAATGTAACTAGGAGCACATTAAGGGTACCATTAAGATGCAACTAAATGTTAGTACTCCCAATATTGAGATTAGACATGACTTCACCTCATCTGAGGATGGGCGTCAAGAGAGAATCTAACTTAAACTTATATCACTAATTGTTAAAATAATCTAGGATCTAATATGAATGATATCACAACTATTGATAAGGATATCAGTGATGGATTGACCAAGAGTAATTTAAATGAGTAGCCAAAAGCCAAAATTAATATAATGGACAATATCATTCTAGTAGGTAAAGAAAAATTGGAGAAGTTTGAGGACAATAAAAGAAAGAAGAATAGTTTGGTGACCAAGGAACTAAAACCTAAAATAATTGAATCTAATAGTAGATTGCACATGTGCTTTTGTAATTTTAAGAATACCAATGTAAACAATCTAAATATTAATAAAAATTATGGTTAGAGTTATCTCATAGAATGTCAGGAATCTGTGGACCCCTGTAAGAAGAATATATTAAGAAGATTTCTAAATATGGGAAAGAATAAAGACTTTATTTCACTTAAAGAGACCAAAGCTACAGGGTTTTCTCTTGTGACCAACCTTTGGATGTGTAATCTTCCTAATATCCCTTGTATGATCGGAAGGGATTTCAATGCGATAAAATAATAGTGAGGATAAGCATGGCGGGGTTAAATATGGATTGGAAGGGAAATGAGAAACATTTTTGGAGTAGGATAAAAACCAAGCTTAACCTTTTTGGTCCCCTTGAAAACAAAAAGAACTAATGTAACCCTAGTTGGTATACATGGTGTAATGCACGAAAAGGAGGGAAGATAATACACTGCATATTAGATAGAGTATGTGCTAACATAAATTTTTTCAAGTTTGAGGATGGTAATAATGGTAGAAGACTAGTGCAAGTCTATCCTTATACCCTCTTAAACCATCATTCCATCCTACTACCACTTCTGTGATCAATGAGGAAGATTATAAATGTGATAAAGGGAAGAGTTTTGTATTGAACAACTCATTACTTAGGGATGAGGATTTCATAAATGTTATCTTCAACTTAAGAGAGATCAACAAGTGGACTTTAAAAGATAAAGGGGAGATTGAGAGATGAGACAATAATATTAAAGGCTGGAGGATTTTGTTTCAAACCAATGGGAAAGAGTATGCAATGGATAGGAGGAAGAAAGAAAATGTTCTAAAAGTACAACTCCTCAAAGTCAAACAATAAATTTAAGAAGATCCTGAAATTATTGAGTTAAGTGATAGGCTTTCTCAAACAAAAAATTCTCTTAGAAAATTGTAGTAGTTCAATATTTAGGGGCCAAAAGTTGGATACGAGCTTAATTGGATTAATAATGGGGATAAGGGGACAATTTTTTTTTTTAGATACCTAAAAAAGAAAAATATCATAGAAATGATTAAATCAATTAGCTTTAAAGGACAATACATTACTAATCAAGAAGAGATTAGGAAGTAATCCTTCTTATTTTACACAAAACTCTTTAATTTTGAGGGGCATCATGAACTGAACAACAATGCTAGGAGTAAACTTAGAAGAATTATTCTTGACAAAATTGATAATGCGGGTTGTAAGGAACTTGGGAAAGATATTTCCCTGGAAGAAGTTGAGTGCTAATTCCTCTATTAACAATGACATGTCACTTGGAAAGGATGGACTCTTCATTGAGTTTTATAAATCCAATATATATTAGGTTAGCCATGATTTTCTAAATGTATACAAAGAAGCTTTGGTCAAGGGATCTTATGGAGGAACATTAAAAAAGGCTTTATCAAGTTGTTTCCTAAAGGTTAAAACCTTGATCAAGGATTCGAGGCCTAGTACCCTCCTTAATATGTCCTATAGAATAATTGCTAAAATATTGGCTAAGAGACTTGAAGCAATCCTCCCCGAGTTTATAAATAACATTAAAAATATATTTATATAACGGGGATACATTTTGGAGAACCTGATAATCAGCTCGGAAGCAATGGAATTGGAAAGGATATCAAAATGTTGCTCCTCAATTTTAAGAAAAGATATGATAGTGGAGTGAGTTTTTTTATGATGATCTTAGAGGCATTTGGCTCTCCAATAGAATTCTACAGAATGATTAACACTTTAATAAATTATTCCTCTACCTAGGTAGAAGTTAATAGGACATTGATTGAGGCCTTCCCCCTGGAAAGAGCCATCAGGCCAAAGATGCCCCATTCTATCTCTTAGTTTGTTATTTTGGTAGATGTTTTCCACGACCTTTGAAGGGATGAACTGAGATCACCAAGAATCAAAAGTATTACTCTCCATGATGAGTAAGACCTGCTTAAAATACAATTTGCAAATGATACAACCTGATTTGTTCAATTGGATGAGGAAAACATTGACATTTTGATTCACAAATTGGACCTATTTTGCATTTCCTCAAGTGTCATGATTTATAAAACCAATTCTAACTTGTTAGTCTAGTTTGTGATCCCTCCTAGTTGTTGCACAAAGTATGTTTTTCAATGGGGGGAACCTCAAAACCAAGTTAAATAATTGGGTATTCCATTTTCTATCTCTCCTAACTTAAAGGATATGTGATTTTTATAAAGTCTAAAGTTGACGAGAAATTGGATAATTCAAACAAAAAAAATTTCTCCTTGGGTGAAAGAATCTAATTTTTCCAAAAGTTTCCTTCTTCCTACAATCTATATTTTGCCTTTATATGGATCTTACTATTGAGGTTTTATGGCACATTTGGAAGGTGATAAATGATCATTTTTTTAACAAAGTGAGGAGATTTCTTATTGATTCATATAAGAGACTCACTTTTTTTAATGTTGCCTCGTAGGTTATAGTGATAATATAGATATCTAATGCCAAATTAGTAAAACTACTCAAAGATGGGATAATGACAGTTAACCAACAAGAGGTGAGTTATGGCTATACATGGTCATAAAATGTCCAAGAAAACCCCACATTCCATAAACATATGATGGATTTTCATAATCAATACAAAGAGAAGGAGAAAGAAATATAAGTTGAACTAAAGAAAGAGACAAAGAAACATGACACAAGAATCTTCTTCAATAGTGAGATAAAGTTTGATCGAATGAAGAATTATTAGTGGTCTCTCCCCCATTAGGACATTGGAAATGGGAAGAATTTGATGAAAGTAAAAACTAAAAACTGAAAAACTTTTGATTAGTTTCTACTACATGTTATAGATATATGGTGTTATTTTGCTAAGTATTTGATGTGTACTATGTTAGCACTGTAAAAAAAAAATTGATTACCATGTTGAAGAAGCACCCTGTTGCACTTGTTTGGAAGTACCTAGGTTTTTATAGCAAATGATTGAATACCTTGTGAATTTCATGAATGACTACCTTGTAGAGTGTCTTTTCCATTCTTGTTGCAGAAAACTAGTTTACCAAGGGTTTCATGGTCTCACTTTTTGGTTCGAGGATCTGCTGGAGATGTCAAGGATAGATTTATTCAAGTCAGGGAGCTTCCATGCGGGTCTATAATGAAGGAAACGAAGAGAGTTTCATAGTGCCCTGTCTGTATTGTTTTTTATAAAGAAATGCTTAAGGAATTTATCCCACATTGGTTGTGCTCAGGAATGCCTTAAAAATTTTATGTCGCAACACACAATTATGAAGTGCAAAAAAGGTACGTGTCTTTTGGTAGACAAATCACAAGTGGAGGTCAGCTAGTGGTCAACTTGAAGAATTTTGTGGCCAGTGGTCAAATCGAAGGACAGGTGGCATGATTCTACAATCCCTCAATGAGGAGTGATGAGAAGAGAGAGAAGGTCTCTCAAAATGGTGGGGCTAATAGGTGTCGCATTCTCGCTATCCCACCAAGAATGATGAGGTAGAGAGAGGGTTCGCTAGAATGATGAGGTAGAGAGAGGGTTCGCAGGATAGAGAGGTTGTGACGTGTGGTAGTGTGGGCTAGACAAGTAGCAAGAAAGATAGTTAGACAAGTCTCGAGGTGGCGTCTTCCCGTGATCCTGCAAAGAGAATGACTAGGAGTGAGAGAGATCATCAGAATTCAAAAATGTGACATGTGGTAGGGGTCAGCCGATTGGAAAGATGATGTGGAAGAGGTAGAAAAAAATTAGATGGTGCCACGTGGCATGAGCGAAAAGGTAGGTAGTAGGGCCAAGGTGGATAGGTGGCATCATCCTATGATCTCGCAAAGAGTGATAACGTAGAGAGGGAAACTTCATGGGATCATGAGAGGGCGATGCATGTCCAGGCCAGAGAAATGAAGGAAATAAGGTGTGGTTCGCAGGATGCCAAGTGTGGCCTGTTCATAATCCCACAAAGAAGAATAACAAGGAGTGAGAAAGTCTGCTAGATCACTAAAAGGTGACATGTGGCAAGGAGATGAAAGCGTTTGTGATCCCACAAAGAAAGTTGTGATCCCACAAAGAAAGTTGCAAGCAAGATATGGAGCGCGGGATCTCAAGATCTTGCCACATGTCTTGGGTAGGTTGTTGGTTTGGCAGGGCTAACAAAGATGAGATGTTTGAACATGTGGATTCATAGGCCAATCAAGGCCAGCCAAGTGGCAGTCAAGGGGATGTTGACTAAGTTGTTAGTTACGTGTTTTGATTGGTGCCCAAGAATTTTAATAAGGGGGATCAACAGTTGGATTTTAAAATTGATATAGGGATTTAATTTGAACCATTGATTATTGTTGGTATGAGATTAACCATTAGGATTTTGGTTTTGTTTGCTTGCTAACCAGGGTTTTCATCATTTTTATTTTTCTCGCCAAGGGATTTAATTGCCATGATGAGGCAGCTCAGGTTGATATGGGCAAATTGTGATGAGTCAGAAGGAGATATTTAGATCAATTGATCAAAATATCTGAAGAAAGTGTCAGATGCCATTTTGTTGATAACAATTCCTGCAGTCACAGAATTTGAACATTTCAAGAGGTCTTCCTAGGATTTTATTGTAATTTTTTCCTAAGTGATTAAAGGTTTGTTGCATTCCTTAGTCTATAAAAGGAATTTTATGATCACTTATAAAGGGTTCCCATATTTTTGTTGTGAAGTCAGTCTATGTTAAAAATAGTTGAATACATGTTGAAGTTATGCATTCTCTAAGAAAGCATGTACAATGTTTGATAGTAAATTTAAAATTAAAGCTCGGTGATATGTCTTTGTATTAGATTTGACTCTTTATGATTTGAATACAAATTAATGATTTGTCTCGATTTGTCTCTCTAAGGTATCATAAATGATTTTTGTTATCTTCTGCTATCTTTCAAGGAAAGAATAAATATGTTGAGATAATTAACTGTGAGAGTTTCTACTTTGTTGCAAATTTGATAATAGTCATCCATAGAAAAAAGGAAGTAATGTGTAAGGCATATTCTCTTTGAATTCTATGTTGAGCAATTAAAGATATTTCATGCTTTGATGTGACTCTGTAACTCAAGCGGATTAGGCACTAGTCATAGGCGATTCATAAAAAGTATGGTTAAAAAAAATGAAAATATAAAACTGTCATATGCTTTGTTTGTTAGATAAATTATTGAGGTTTATATAATATCCATGTTGTCATCTACTGAGGAGGTTGAATAAGAATTATTTGAGAAAGTAGAGTAAGGGTACACTCGCCTAAATTTCATGGAGTTTGAAGTGTAGAAGGTCCACTAACCTTGTTATTGTTGGGATTTTCTTGACCTTTTTTGTGGATGGAGTAGTGATTGATTTCATTGTGTTACTTGATATACATAACTGAAATCAGTGATTTTTTAGAATTAAGGGTAGCAAGAAAAAACACCAACATAAATGGTGACCCTACTGGGGATACTAAGGTTTTAAATCCATTTGAAAAGATTCAAAGGAATTTGTAGAATCTGAAAATTTGTTTCAGATTTGAAAGTGTGTAGCCTGGAGAAAAACTTTGTTGCAACAAATTTAAAGTATTATTGTGTGAATTTGTTCGTGAAAGAACCCAAAATAAATTTAAGGTTAAAAATAACTCTTTGTTGTTTAAAATTTTTCCTTTGCAAGGAGGTGGTGACTCTATATGAAGTGAAATAGATGGAGATGTAAGGAAAACTCCAAATCCACAAAGTTTCAGTCAAAGAAAGAAGTAAACAACTGCTGCAATTTCTAGATATTCATCATTTTCAAGTTTGAGGATATTTCTCTCTTCAAGTGATTTCAGCACTAACTCAGGGAAATATTTATGTTAAAGTTATACATACTTCATATTAATTGATTGTATTTGTTGAACACTCAAGAAGTATGTTATTGTTGTAAGAGGTCATGAATTTTGTATTTGTGAGATCTCTTGTTGTTACAAGAGTGTTAGTAAGAGCATGAGTGTTAATACATCTCAATTTGTGTATCACAACATGGCTCCAAGAGTAGCCATAATTTGTAATTGGCATCAAGTATGTGATCTAAAAAGTATTTTTAATACTCAGAGGTATCAAGCCATAGACTTTAGTGGCATTGTTGGTTTCCCACATGTGATTTGAGCTGAAATAAGAGATAGGCTCCCAATATTCAGTGGTAATAGAGATGAGTCGGTAGATAGACACCTTCACTAGTTTAGTGATTTGATTGATGACTATGAGGTTGATCCAAAGGATGTAGTTATGAGGTTATTTGTTCACTCCCTAAAAGATGATGTCATGTTTTGGTTTTTCAATTTACTATTGTGTTCCATCAGCACATGGGATGAGTTTAAATTAGTCTTAATGGAACAATTTTCTCCAAGAGTCTATGAGTTTTCATTTATCAGTGATTTTATGGCCATTCACATAAAAAATGGTGAGCTGGTGCTTGAATTTAACTTAAGATTCATAAAATCATTAAAGAATATTCCTAAGAAGTGTAGACCCCGAGATGCTATGGCACTGGTTGTAGACTTGGGTGCATTTGATCCTAAAACAAGTCATAGGCTGAGAAATGAAGAGCTAGAAAGTTTGCATGAGGCCTTGGAAATTGATATGAATATCAAAAAGGTTTCTAAATATGGAATTATTAGGAAACTCAAGCCCGGGATGAAAGACTCATATGCAAGTGAACAATGCACATTGGGGGTTGTAAATAATTTTTAGAATTCTTACCAGATTGCTATCCTAAGTTTGGCTTCACTTAGTAATGTTGGTAACTCTTTTTCAAATGCATTGGTTGAGCCACAAAGTAGAGGGGTGTATATGGATACAGTGGATATGTTTAAAAGTAGATACATCTTGCATGTCACTCCAAAATCATATATATAAGAAGATTTATGAGGTAGGTGTGCCTAAAAAAATCACCTCAATTGAAAATCAAGTTGTTGTTCATCAACAATAAGTATCTACTATGAAAAATCAGGTTGTGCAAAAGTTTTTACTAGCAACATGCAGATGTAGTTGACTCAACGATTCATATACAATATTTGCTTGACTCTCAAATAAGAAGGCTTGCAAATTATAAAGAAGTTACACCAACGAAAACTCAAGGGCATCCTTATAATGGAAATGATTCAAATGAAAGGCTTAGAGATGCTGATGAGGATACACATACATTTTAGTATAAACAACAGTGGAGTAATGATGATTACGCATGCACATAGATGAATAATTTTTTTGACAATGAGTGTAATGTTGTTGATTCACTGTGTATGTTTCCATCTTGTGATATGCCATGTGAAGTTTTTGGTCCTGAGATTCATGAAGGTTCATATGAATCAATATTATCTCATAGTGATATTGAAATTATTTCTTGTGATGATAGTGAAGACACCTTTCATGGTCAACAAAGTGATATATTGTGTGCAGCTGAAGGAAGTTTCACAAATTTTTTGAACCCTTTGTATGATGAGAATGTAGAAGGTCAAGTGATGTTTTTCCATGAAGTGGTTGAATGTGATTCCCATCATTTTATAAATCCACTATATGAAGATGAGGTGTTTCCAATTGATGAAAGTACTTTCTTATCTTGTGAGATTGGCAGTGATGTTGAAGAAATTGACATATCTAGTTTTTCACTCTTTGATGATTCCAAACATGAGTCTATTACTAAATCTGATTATGATCAACATGATACATGTAAATTTGAACATAGTTTTCATAATGATGAAGAATACATTGATGGTGATGAGGGAATTGTGCTTGCCCCCTGATTCCAAAGATTTGCATGAAGCAAATGTGGTTATCAATGAAGTGGCTCATGGGAAGGACACATGTTTGAGATTACAAATAATTACGAGGGCTGCAATAGTAATGATCAGGTTCAGAAATTTTGCAATGATAATTTTGAACATCAAACATTTCTAGATTTTTATGAGTCATCTTTTGAAGAGTTGTGTATGGATGTGAAAAAATGGTCTAAGAGCTGAACATGATTTGTATTCAAATGTATCAGTTCATAAGGATTTTCCTGAATGTTTGTATGAAGTGTATGAAAATGAATCTGATAATTTTCTTTAATGTGCAAACTTTTGATATGATAGAAAGAAAGGTGGTTATTGAACCAAACACTTCATTTTCTAAAAACCTCCTTGTTAAGAGGTTCAAAATTTACAACTTTGTGTTTGAAGTGTTTGGAATTGGAAAGATTAATAGGGATATGCTCTTCACTCTTTAAGTAAATCAAACTTCCTAACCTTCTTAATTCAATTAATTATTGCTTTATATGAACATTCTAGAACTTTAGAGGGCCTACCTCCCGAGAATAGCCTTACGAGGACAGTGAGAGGGAATGACCCAAGTGGGAGACAATCACTTTAGCTATGATATACATCCAACCCACCATATTATAAATACATTCATTCTCAATAGGATCGAATGACAAATAGGTGTTAAGGATCTTCACCTCCTCTAGTAGTCCTTCGAGATTGCACAAAATTGTGTTTTTATACGTGTGGGAGGCCCTTGCAAAAGGGTATAAGAGACTTTTCACTTGTTTGAATGGATTAAATATGCAAACCCTGTTGAAATTAGCAAGACTACCTTATTAGAGCCATGTTTAAAAGACAAAATTGACCTTAGGTAGCTTGCTTGGAAGAGATTCTTGTTTTGGCCCGTAACAATGTCTGAGAACATACACTTTGTGTTATTTTAGGAATATAAATAATTATTTGTTGTGTGTGTTGTGGTTGTTTCTATGTTTTCAAACAAGAACATCCGAGAATCCGATCACAAGAACCTTAAATTTAAAAAAAAAAATCATCAAAAACAGTGGTAGATTCATTTTCCTGGTGAAATCAGGCATACCAACATTATACTCACGTGTTTCAACATTTATGTTGTGCGTACACAAACTAAAGTTGCACTTGCCAAGGTTAAACTTGCGTGTAGTAACTCATCAAGTTGGACATACATAAGTAAAGTTGTGTGAGCTAACAACCAAACGTCGCGTACACTATCCTGAAGTTGCGCTTAAGGACTTTCCAGTGCACAGCAGTGAATTCTCACATACATATAAGTGAAGTTGTGTGTACAGACTGAGAAACTAAAACAAGGGTCATTTTCTGAGGGTTTGAGAAAAAATTGATTTCATATCTAGATAACCATTTGGATTTTCTACTTTTTACTTTAATCAAAATCCCTCATTGTTGGACAATTTAAAAAAAAACACTTCGGGATTGGTCAACAAGTAATAAAATCCAAGATTTAGTGATTTATTCTCATGTCGGCTTTCAACCAATTGCACTACATCAAATCTACCTTTCATTCAGATGGAACATACCTATGGAAAGAACTTCCTTTTCCTAGTGATACCTCTACTTCTTCACAACAAACAAACAAACCAACGAAAGAGGTAGAACCAAACATGACTTTCCCATTTGGAAATATGGATCCCGGCCTCATTAACCTCGCCAACAAGGATAACACTAACAATAATGGAAATGGTGAGGTCAATAAAAATGGGGCTAATGGAATAGGAGTTGACCCTAACAACCAAGGGGTAGACAATAATAACGGAGGTAATATTGACCCTAACAATGAAGAGGCTACCAAAGATAAATTCAATGAAGTGGTACAAAGCTCATTCTTCAAGAAACTCATGGAGAAAGTATTGGAAAGAGATAGGGAAAAATACTTCCTAGACCTAGCACAAGAAGGGACTAAACTCCCTCATAACTATGATGTTGATAAGTTAAAGCAAAAGGAAGATGAAACCAACCCTATTGACATCATGAACAAACAATTTAAGTTATTCCAAATGTAGTTGGACACTATGAAGAAAATGGGGGCTCCTAAACCCTTCTATATCGAAGCATTGTGTCCATTCCCATTTGACAAGACATTAATTATGGTTTCATTCCCTAGCAATGTTGTTTTTCCTAAGTATAATAAATACGAAGGAGCATCTGATCCTCAAGATTATTTAAGGGATTTTTTTGCATTGATCTTGGAGTTCATGCATGATACAACATATTTAATGAGGTTATTCCCAAGAAGCCTAGAAGGCATGGCGATGGAGTGGGTTTCCAAGTTACCGTCTGGTATTCACACTTTTGAGGAATTGGCTTCCAAGTTTGTGATGCATTACTCTTATAATATCAAACACGAGGTCACGATGATTAATTTATGTAATACCAAACAATGTGAAGGAGAAGGATTCTTGATTTTCCTACAAACATAGAGAGCGATATTTGGTAGATACCCTCAAATCATGCCTGAAAAGGAAAAGATGGACATCTTTATCAATAGATTGAACAACGAAATGAATTATCGGTTGAGGTTACAATGCCCTAGGTCTTTTCAAGACTTTATCAAAAATGGAGTTACTATGGAGAAACTATTAGTCAAAAGTGGAGAGCTCAAACTCTACAAGGATAATAAGAATACTAATAACAATACTTCCAACAACAATCAAAATAGGGCTCCTCCTAACAACAACTAATTTTGGATGATGAATAATAACAAAGGTGTGGTTAATGATGGAGTTGTGGAAGAAAACAACTTGAATGCCACTCCATTTAATCTGACAAGAGGATCCAATCAAGCTAATAATGTAAGTCAAGTACCCAAAGTTCCTTTCAACAATAAAAACAATAAAAAATTTGGGAACAATCAAGAGGGTAACAAGCCTAAACCCTTCTCTGCTCCATCACCTAGAAGGAAGTTCACAATATTAGGTGAACCGTTTGAAAATGCATTGATAACCCTCATTGCGAATAAGATTATTGACTTTCCTAGGGCTCAACCCTATGAATCACAAGTAAAACCTTCATGGTGGAGTGAGTCCAATCATTGTGAATATCATAGAAATTGAGGACATAAGACAAATGATTGCATGCGCTTGAAACATGTGGTACAAGACCTTATTGATAATAGTATGACTAAAGTGGAAGGACCTCAAAACAATGAAGATCACACAACATTCAAAACCCCTTTCTTCAAGCATGAGAAAGGTGAATCTTCAAATGCTAACAACGGAGGTAACAATGGAAACAACTCAAGAGGTAATAATGTTAACTTTAACCACATTTATGACAATACTATTAATGCCCTATTCGGACATGATATTACTATCAATGTTGTGGTAATAAAGGAACAACCTAACAAGGTGACCTCTAATGTTGTTACTAGGGGGAAAGTAGCCAGAATTACCTTACAAGGAAATACCCCTAGAACTTTTGCTCCTACAAAAGCAACTACTTTGGATAAACAAGCATCTTCTTCAACAAGGCCTTATAGCCTAGTGGATCAAATACAAAAGACTTCGGCTCAAATTTGCATTTTGGAGCTATTGAAACTTTCTCCCAATCACAAAGAAATCTTGGAGAAAGCTCTTATGGAAACTACCATTCCTGAAAATTTGGAAGAAGAAAGGTTTTCAAACATGGTGGGTCATCTCATAGCACCTCATTGCTTATCATTTTCAGATCAAGATAACATGTCCATAAACCATCCCCAAAATCTCCCCTTGCATATAGAGGTTTTGATTCAAAAACACCATGTTAAAAGAGTCCTCGTTGATGGAGGAGCCGGTTTAAACATTTGTACCTTGAACCTAGTCAAAAATTTAGGGTTAACCGAGTCATCTATTGATCCCAAGAAACAAATTACTATAAAAGCTTATGATGATGAAGAAAGATCTTCTAAAGGAATGGTGGTTTTTCCCATTCAAGTTGAACCTATCAAGAAAGATACCATTTGTCAAGTCCTTGACATGAAATTAACTTATAATATTTTATTGGGAAGGCCATGGATTCATGAAATGCAAGCGGTGCCTTCGAACTATCATCAATGTATCAAGTTTTTGCACATGAGTGAAGAAATAACTATTGGAGGATATTCAAATTTCTTTCAATATTGCAATATGGTGAAGCCTCTTCATGAGTTATTAATTCCACATAATAGGGAAGGAGTCATTCCTAGTGTCATTATTGAAGAAATCAAAGAAGAAGGTCCTAATTCGACATTAAATGCTACATCTACTTCAAGTCCTAATGAAACTAACTTACCTACATCAACTAAGGGAAAAGAGAAAGTTAGTTATGAAGGTCAAAGTTCCAATGAAAATTCAGTCAAAGTTTCAATACCAAAGGAAAAAATTCTGAGACCTTCTTTGGAGGAAAGAGAATAAACAAAAAAGGACAACTATCAAAAGATGAGTGAGATGATGCATAAATTTGAAAAATAATGTAGAATCAACTCAAAAGGAGTTGGGGAATAGTTTGTTTCCCTATTTCATTTACCAACTTCCCCAAAGACACATGGTAAACCTTCCAATTCTCATCCACCTCAAAAATACAACTCTCATTTTGTAAGAGAGAGTGACCAATCAGCCATGGAAAAAGAAGATAATGAAGTTTTACAATGGCTTTACAAAGATGAGGATAATTCAAATAATCCCATTGAAACAGTGCAACATGTCACCATCCAAACTGATCAATGTGGCAAGGGATTTCAAATAATGCAAAAAATAGGGTACAAGGGAAGAGGACCCTTAGGAATAAAAAATAAAGGCTTGCTAGAACCTATCCAACCTCCTTGGAGGTCAAAGAATGAGGAATCAAGAATAGGGTATCAAGAGAAAGAAGTTGGTTCAAGCTCTAGGCATGATTCTTTTGAGCATGTACATATGTTAGAATTTGAGAGTTAAGATGACTCTAGAGAGTATTAATGGGATTCCCTATCCAAATATTCTTGTCATGACAAAGGGTTAGATGTTATTCATACCTATGCTACTATACCTAATGCAAAAAATCAAGCCAATATGGATCAAGGGTCAATCTCTACACATGTGCCAATTGCTTCTCAAGAATAAAATATAGGACAACCATCTAGTGACAACCAATGGATAGGTGAACCTTGGGTACCTTCGTGGGGGGTGATTCAAATGTTATATTTAATCCACACGCATTTTTTCCCATGGAAATCCATGAGGATTCTAATGAAGATAATTTTGATCCGACTTCTATGGAACACCTCGAACAAGCACATGTTATTGACATGAGCAATATAATGTATGAACCTTCAAAAAAAGTCATGTCCTTGAACCATTCAAATGAAAACTTACCTAATGAATCCTTAGCCCTTAATCATCTTGAGTTTATTGATTAGGACTTAACCGAACTTAATGACCTACTTTATTTTCCCAATGACAATGCTATGGCCCAATACCTTAATGCAGTTGATCCATCTTCCACCAACGAATTCAATCCAAACATGATGATGGAGGCAAGGGTCCAATCTCTTAATCCAAAAGATAAAAGAAAAAAAAAAGTAAAAAATGAAAAGGTCTAGTGGTGAAACCACCATGTGGCAATACTAGACCCCAAAAAAAGTAAAAATAATGGATGTTTCTAAAGGTGAAAACTCAACTGTGGCACCTAAGGAAGAGAGATTGGATACTTTACCTGAACATGAAGAAGAGAGATCTCCTATCCTCATTGAGCCAACAGAAAAGGTCAACATTGGCACCAAATTGGAACCTAAATTTATTCATTTAGCAACATCATTGACTCCAATAGAAAGGAAGGATTTCATTGAATTCTTTCAAGCAAAGAAAATAAACTTTGTATGGTTATATGAAGAAATGCTAGGATTGGATCCAAGTTTCATAATGCACCACCTTAATGTGAGGCCCGACGTAAAACTTGTGAAGAAAAAGTAGAGAAAAATGCATCACCATGTGGCTTTATTGGTTAAGGCAGAATTGGAAAAATTGCTAAAAGTTGGCTTCATAAGAGTCATAGCTTATGCAGAATGGATTTCCAATATTGTACCTATTACTATAAATGACAAATCCATTCGAGTATGCATGTATTTTAGATATCTTAACCTTGTTTTCCCTAAGGATAATTTTTCATTGCCTAGCATTGATGCTATAGTGGATTTGACGACAGGTCATTCTATGTTTTTATTGATGGATGGATTTAGTGGCTACAATCATATTAGAATTGCACCTAAGGTTCAAGAAAAGACCGCTTTCACTTTCCCTTGGGGTACTTTTTGTTGGAATGTTATGCCCTTCAGCCTCAAAAATGCCAGAGCAACCTATCAAAGGGCAATGACAACTATCTTTCATGACATGATGCATACTTTCCTAGAAGATTATGTGGATGATATCTTAGCAAAGTAACATGAAAGAAAGTACCATTTACATATCCTAGAAAATATTTTTACAAGATTGGAGAAATTTAAAGTAAGGTTAAATCCAAATAAATGTGCATTTGGTGTTCAACCTGGCAAGCTATTGGGCTACATAGTTTCAGCAAAAGGGATAGAAGTGGATCCAGAAAAAGTGCAAGCAATCATGGAAATGGAAACACCCAAAAACATTAGCCAAATGAGGTCACTCCAAGGAAGACTTCAATATATTAGAAGATTCATTTGTCAATTAGCAGAAAAGTGTCACTCTTTTACCCGATTACTACATAAGGATACAATTTTTAAGTGGGATGAGGAATGTGAACAATATTTTACCCTATTGAAGATATACTTGGTAAATCCACCCATTTTGATACCTCCCATCAAAGGAAAACCTTTACTATTATACATTTCAGCAACAAAGAGATCTTTAGGGGTTTTATTGGCACAAGAGGATGATGAGGGTAAAGAAAGAGCCATTTATTACTTAAGTAGAACCTTGATCAAGTATGAGTTGAATTTTAGCTTCATGGAGAGGGCTTGTCTAGCGGTAGTTTTTGCCTCCCAAAAACTACGACATTACATGTTGATGAACAAGGTTAATTTTATTGCCAAAATTGGTCCATTAAAGTATTTTCTTAGCAAAACAACCCTTACAAGAAGAATTTCTAAATGGGTGATGGTACTTAGTGAATTTGACATTGAGTATGTGGACCAAAAATCTATCAAGGGACATGTCATAGCTAATCAATTGGCTGAAAATCCTTTAGTTTCTACTCATCCTATTCAAGTAGAACTTCACGATGCAGAGATAGTCAATGTGGAAGCCAAAGCATGGAAATTATATTTTGATGGATCCTACACCCATCATGGTTCAAGAGCCAGAATTCTATTGATTGCACCACAAGGATACACCATTCTTACGTCTTATAAAATTGTATTCCCATGCACCAACAATATTGCAGAATATGAAGCTTTAGTCATAGGCATTAAAATGGATTTAGAATGGAACATCACAGAACTGCAAGTATATGGGGATTCCCATTTGGTCATCAATCAAATTAATGATGAGTATCAAACTAAGGATGACAAATTAATTCCATATAAAAGGATGGTAGATGAATACAAGAAATATTTTGTCTTGATCACATTTGAGAAAATCCCAAGGGATAAGAATAGAGCAGCAGATGCTATGGCTACTTTGGGTTCTTTACTTCAAATGCCTGATCAGAATGCTGGGTACGAATTCTTGGTGGAAGAGTTGGTGAAACCCGCTTTTGACCTACCTGAAACTCAAATAATTTGTCTTCTAAAAGGACAAGACTCACCTTGGTATGGACTCATTTATACCTATCTAAAAGACCAAGTTTTACCTTTAGACCAAACTCGTGCCCAAAAATGACACTTTATATGCCAAGCGGCTCGTTACACTATCCTATCTAACACATTGTATCGCAAAGGTCTTAACAGAACACTAATTAGGTGTCTAGAGGATGAGGAATCAAAGTTATCTTTAAGAGACATTCATGAGAGTATCTATGGGTCTCATTCGAGTGGGTTAAACCTAGCCAAGAAAATCCTTCGTATGGGGTATTTTTGGAGAACCTTAGAAAAGGATGCTTGCCACCTTGTTAAAGTGTGTTCAAAATGCCAATACCATGGAGACATGATCCATGTGCCCACACAAGAGTTACACTTGTTAGTAATAACTAAGAGGGGGGGTGAATCAGTGGCCTCAAAAATTTATCCAATTTAATCCACCAATCAATACTTCTCCAATTATTAAGTCCCTACAAGATGTATGCCTTTGAAATACTTGAAACAAATAACTGTCTGTCAGTTTACCTTGTCTGTCCTTATTCTCCTTGATAACTGATAAGCAGTAAATTGTATTTACCGATACTCAATAAATATGCAAAGCATACCAATCAATCCATAAATGCACATGTAGAATGTAAAACAATAAATTAATGAACCATACACATATAACACAAGGATTTTAACGTGGAAACCCTGTTAAGGGAAAAACCACTGGGACCAGTACCTCAAATTTTCACTCTTCTGAAGTGAGCCCTGTGAGGAGCCAACCCTGTTAAAGGTTACAAACACACGGTTAAGTGCGACCTTGTTATAGGATTTTTATACATAGGTTGTCACTAAGTATCTGGCATCTACGCTACCATCCTTGAATCAGTCTCATGACTGTTAATAGGCTTTATGCAAATCTTACTACCATCCTTGAATCAACCTCCTTCTTAGACTGTCAATAGGCTTTAGGTAAGACTGGTGCTACTATCATGAGTCAACCTTCTGGTAATCTGTTAGGATATACCTCAATTACAAAAGACTGTTAAGTTCTGCTCTGTTAAGAGACTTAATGCTTCAATGGTTAAACTGAAACAAAATGACCTATTTCTAATGCAACTGAATTGTAGATTTTTAGATCTATTTACTTACAATGTATTTCTAATCAGTGTATCAATTCAATTCCTTTGTACTTAACTCTTTCTACTCTATGATGTGCTTTTCTGTTTGTCGGCGTCTGCAGAATTCTTTAGCTCTTCCTTAGCTTGATTGATTAGGACTGCATGAAGTTTATCCTTCATCAGTTTCTCTTCAGCATCTTCTATCAATTCACTCCCCCGTGTATTTGATTATTTTTGGGCTCTCTTGAAATGAATTATACTTGTCTCTTAAATAGACATGATATTCCTTAATTCTTGGTTTTTGATTCTTGGCGTGAAAAATAATCCAGCCAAATTGATTTACGACTTTAACTCCTGATTTATCTCGTAGTTATCTTCTTGCCAACTGTGTAAATCATCTTTAAATCACTTACTTAACTGTGGTCAAATAAAACAAATCAAAAAACCAGTTAAGTCTTTCTTTAAGCTCTGCCAGCTAGATATTTTGTTGTTTTCTGATCTCTCTGTTCTGTCGGTCAATTCTATAATTAGTCACCGGTGACAACTACCAGTTCCGTCAGTGTAGCTTCAGTTAGCTTTGGGATCTCCGTCTGTTGGGCATCATTGGATCTTTCTTGTTGGGAAACACTATCTTCTGCTTGTCAGGCATCACTATGACTTTATCTTTGTCTTTACCGATGGTGTGCACTCCGCCGGTGTAGTCTGTCACTTGGTGAATACTTGACTTTTGTGCATTGCTAAAAGCATAACCTCTGTTCCATTTATTCTCTAAAGTCTTTGGCATTATGTATATGACCTTACAGATGATATCAAGTTGACATCAATGACAATACAAACCATTAATTGATTTAATGTCTTGCATCATCTTCAACTTAACATAGTCAAACATTTAATCAGTTACATGTCATCAATCTCTCCCTTTGGCATTGATGGCAACATACTATATTATCGCACTATACTATTTTTAATACAATTGTTGAGACTCATCAAATTACCAAACAGTTTGTTTTGATAATCGATAAAATGTCTAACCGTCGATAAGCTCTGTATTAGCTCAAATTTGATTCTTGCAGCTTTCCTTTTCTTCTTCTGATGTGTTGTGTCCTCTTTGACTGTTCTACTTCTTTGATGTCTTTGTCTTTTGTTTGCAACTTTCATAAAAACTCTCTCCCTTTGGATATGATCTCTCCCTATTTGGAGTAATCTGATAATGAATGGTTTCGGATGATAATATGGATATATTCTCTCCCTTTGACATTAATGCCAAACAAATATTTTCACAAATATCTGACATTCTGTCAACCAATTTCTTCTTTCCATAATATATTCCTTGAATTTCCCTTATCCATT
>MU225201.1:1998231-2011934 GCA_018584345.1 Thuja plicata
TAGGTTAGGTTAGGGGTTTGAGGGAATATTAATTATTTGAATTAAATGAATAAACAAATTCATTTAATAAAAGAGGAATAGGGATTTAATCAAATATCAAACTATGGGTTGTTTATTAGATAATTGAACAGGACTATAGCCAATTAATTAGATTAATTAGGGCTAGGGTTAACATAAATCATTTAGGTAATGCTTAATTACTTAACTGATAATGCTCTAGGAAGGCACTAAATGTGATTAGTTTTGGTAATCAGATTTAGGTGTCTACATTTTTCCCCTCTTCGACATAGTGTTAGAATAACACTATTTTGAAGATGTTTAAAACAATAGACGACGCGAAGATGTGGACGTAGGCAACAAATTTTCTCCAGGATGATGATGTAGGATAAAATCTGGCTAAGGATGATGCCCCCTTGAGAGGATAGTAGGGAGTAACAATGAAGCCCTGGCGGAATCTTGAAAAGATGACAAAGAGTGACAAGATAGAAGAAAAAGGAAGGAGGGGGATGGAAAAATGAGGGATGGGATAGTCAGGTTTGCATCAAGGATGAAGGGTTAGGTTTGAGACAGGATTTGATTGGACTAAAAGGGATGGATTTGTTGGGGATTTGATGGTGGGAAGGGTATTTCTTGAAGCTTGAGCAAGGGGTATTCCGGGATGGAATGTTTTCATGTAGTTGAGCACTTATTTTGATATAGCAACACTAGAGACCATGCCAAGGTTACTAGGAACATGAGGCCTTGTCACCGGTGTTGAAGAGGACTGACACAAAAGACACGCGAGGGTTGCCCCAACATCACACATGAGTCCTAGAAAAAACCATGGTGTAAATGATGCTGGAAAAGCCCACAAGTAAACAACATTTACCAAGTGAAGCATGCAAACCCAAATGAATTACATACATGCAAGGGTCATATCCGACTAACTCACAAGAAGAAGAAAAAAAAAGATCAAGTTCCCTATTCCAGGTGCATCCATTCGCAGCATACCATGATATAACGAATCATGGCAACCTTGAGGAGGAGAACAACCGAAAAGAATCAGGAATGATAATCAAGAACCAAAATCAAATTTCAAGATCAAAATTCAATAACAAGACACCTTTTGCCAGAGAGATCAACGGTATGGGATGATGATTGAATTGAGATTAGGTCAAGAGAAAGGATACATCCTACAAGAACCCAGTGATGATGATGATGATCTAGATTTAGGTCAACAAGAGGAAGGGTACATCCTCAAGGACCCATTTCCAGAAAGATGATTGGATTTAGGTCAACAAGAGGAATGATACATCCTCGAGGACCCGTTTCCATGGAGATGTCAAGTGTGTATCTGATTGGCCAAAATATGTGATGATGATCAAATTGCTGAAAAAATATTTCATCATAAGGAACTTGCTGAAGCATAGGATTCAGAATGGAACTAGATCACTTTCTGCAAGGAGATTGACCAAGGACGTGAGATATGTACAAGCGGGATTGGACTCAAGACTGGACTGACATGAACAAGATATTTATAGGACTGAAGCTTAGGGATTGGGATAGGACAAAATATATACAAATGGGATGGACGATTATATACAAGAATGATATGTACAAAAACTCAAGATGTAGGATAGGAGGACCAATGCTGACTGATGTGAGCGATAATGGAACATCTAGGAAATATAGGTAAGGATTAGGCCAAAGTGGAGTGGAATGAATGAGATGGAGGAGAATGAGATTTTGATAGACAATGATACGGACCACTATGTGTGACGCCTAATTTCCAAGTTTTCACCACACATACTTGTCCAAGGTGCATGATTGCCAAGTTTTCACCATTGGACGATTTATTTCTCTTGATCTTTTTCTGTTCTTTTTTTGCTTCTTTTTTTTTGCTTTTTTTTATCTTCTTTTTTAATTTTTTTGCTATCACCAAGGTGTCTGTTTACCATATTTTCACCAAGACAATGATTTCTTCAGGACTTTTTACAATGTTTTTGGATTTGTTCCAGATAACTGAGATAAGAAGTTGTCAGGTATAGAAGTGCCTGAGATGAATGATGTTGATTGGATCATTCAGAGGTTCTCCTTCTGGAGTGGATAACTGATATGCCCCAGATCTGAAGCATGCATCGACAATATATGGGCCTTGCTAAGTAACCTCAAACTTGCCTTTCTTTTCTCGATTAGCGCCCACTTTATGATTCTCTTTGAGAACAAACTCCCCTACCTAGAACTGGCGTGGGTGAATCTTCTTATTATAGCTTCAATTTAATCTATTTTGATATACGACCAGGTGGTCATATGCTTGTTGGCACTTTTCATCAAGGAGATCAAGTTGTGTGAGTCTTGCTACTCTGTAGTCTTCATCTGTGATTAGGTCTTTGAGAGATACCCGTAAGGATGGTAGTTCAACCTCAATTGGTAAGATAGCCTCGGCACCATAGACAAGGGAATATGGAGTGGTGCCTGTGGGAGTGCAGAAGGAAGTGCAATAGGCCCAAAGGGCAGGATTAATTTGGAGGTGCCAGTCATGACCAGTATCATTGACAACCTTCTTTAGGATTTTTAGAAGTGTTTTGTTGGTTGCCTTAGCTTGGTCGTTACCCTGTGGGAAATATGGGCTAGAGAAGTGATGATGGATGTGGAGGTGCTCGCACAGATCGACCATATGCTCATTTTCAAATGGTGAATCATGATCTATGAAAATGGTGGATGGAATGAAAAAGTAGAAAATGATGTGGTATAGGATAAACTTGGATATTTGGATGCCTGTCGTGAGGGTAAGTGGGATTGCTTCAACCCACTTAGTAAAGTATTCAGTTGCTGTGATGATAAATTTGTGTCCCTTAGAGGAAATGGGAGTGATCTTACCAATGAGGTCGAAACCCCAACATGAGAATGGCCAAGAAGGTGCAATAGGATGTAGCTCTTGTGCTGGTGCATGGATCAAATTTGCATGTTGCTGACATGGTAAGCATTTTTTTACAAATTCACAGGCATCATGTTCCATAGTAGGCTAATAGTACTCGACTCTAAGAAGTTGTTTAGCTAGGACCATGCCACTCGTGTGGGCACCGCAGATTCTAGCGTGCACTTCTTGCAACACCTAGGCAACTTCAACTTCATCTAAACACCTAGAGAGAACATTGTGATAACTGCGACGATATAAGGTGTCGGCTACAATGGTGTAGCGGGAAGCTCTTCAAATAAGGTTTTGGCATTGGGTATTGGTTAGATGGGGGGATATGATACCATTCTTTAGATAAGCATGGATGTCATGGTACCATGGGGACTGAGGACCAACCAAGACATAGACCTGATTAATGTCATCGCTTACGTAAGCTGGCGCATGAAGTTGCTCAACCAATAACTCATACTACGTTGCAGCACGTGATATTTCTAGAAGAGATCTGATTGTATCCATTGCATCAGTAGCTTAGTTTTGTAGATGTGGCACTTGGGTGATTTGTAGATTGATAAAATTCTCCTTCATTTTATCTACCATCTCTTTGTAAGGTAACAACTTATCATCTTTTGTTTGGAATTCATCTAACACTTGCTTTATGATGAGCTGAGAATCGCCAAAAACCTAGATATCTATTATGTTCCATTGAATGGCCATGTTAAGCCCTGCAACTAATGCTTCATATTCTGCTATATTGTTAGTGCAAGGGAATCCCAGTTTGAATGATTTTAGAATGTAATCACCTTGTGGAGTGACAAAGAGGATTCCAGTCCCAGAACCATGAGATGTATATGAACCATCAAAGAATAACTTCCAGACTGGTTGTTCTTCGATCATGCATAGATGTTTATCAGGAAATTCCATGAATAATGGATATGTGTCGATCAATGGTGCCTCTGCTAACTGATCTGCGATGACTTGACCTTTGACAGCTTTTCTATCGATATATTGGATGTCAAACTCACTGAGAAGTATTACCCATTTAGCCATGCGGCCTGTGAGAGTTGTTTTAGATAGCATATACTTGAGTGGGTCTACTTTTGATATAAGCTTGACTATGTGAATGAGCATGTAGTGACAAATATTTTGAGTGGCGAAGACCACTGCTAGGCATGCTTTTTCCACTGGTGTATAATTTAGCTCATAACCCACCAAAGTGCGGCTAATGTAGTAGATAGCACACTCTTTTCCATTGTTATCTAACTGGGCTAGGAGTGCCCCCAGTGCTGTTGTTGTTGTTGCAGATATATATAATATGAGAGGTTTTCCTGGTGTAGGCGGCACTAGAATAGGTGAATTTTCAAGATATTCTTTAATTTTGTTGAAGCTTCTTTGGCATATAGGATCCCATTTGAAACTATGATCTTTCCTTAGCAAATGCGTGAAAGGTTGGCATTTATCCGCAAGCTGTGATATGAAGTGGCGCACTGATTGAAGCTTTCCTTGTAGACTACACAACTATCTGAGTGTCTTTGGCGGAGGCATTTCCATGATTGCTTTAACTTTTTTAGGATCTATCTCGATGCCACGCTGTGATACAATGAAGCCAAGGAGATTTCCTGATGTAACTCCAAAGATACATTTCTTTGGATTTAGCTTGAGACCATAATGTCAAAGTTGATCAAACACTGCCTCTAGATCATTTAGGTGATCCATTCTATTTTGTGACTTAGCCAATATATCATCCACGTAATCTTCAAGGATCTTATGGATCATGTCATGAAAGATGACAGTCATGGCCCTCTGATATGTTGCTCCAACATTCTTGAGCCCAAATGGCATCATGTTGTAGCAGAAGGTACCTCATGGGGTTGTAAATGTTGTCTAATGTTGATCTTCTTCTGCTATATGGATCTGATTATATCCTAAAAATCCATCCATGAGAGACAACATCTCATGTCCGGCAGTGAGGTCCACTATCATGTCGATGTTAGGCAATGGAAAGTTGTTTTTTGGACATGCTTTGTTTAGATTTTGAAAGTTGGTACAAATCCTGATGGATTTATCTGGTTTAGAGACTGGGACCATATTTGAAATCCAGTCTGAGTAGTCTATGGCTTTGATGATTCTAGCTGCTAAGAGCTTTTTAAGTTCTGTTTTGACCATTAGTGCAACTTTGGGATGTATTTTCTGGAGCTTTTGTTTGACTGGTTTGCTGTTAGGATCCACTGATAGATGATGTACTACAAGTTCTGGATCCAATCCACGTATGTGAGAGTAGGACCATGCAAATATGTCTGAATATTCTCTTAAAAGGGCTGTGAATGCCATTTCCTCTGCTTCTGTCAAGGATGTTGCAATCTGAGTGAGTCGAGGTTGTTCCTTTGTACCCAGATTAACAGGTTTGGTTTCTTCAATGAGAATAGATGATTGTTTTGACTTGTAATCATGGATGATAGGGAGAGGAGAATCTCCATATCGTGGCACCTCAGAAAGGTTTTTACCAGGAGATACGCCCTTTATTTTTTCTTTTTTCTAATCTGATAGTTCCCCAAAAGGGTTTTCAAAAAGAGATACATTTTTTTTTCTTTTTTATTTTTCTTTTCAATTTTGAGGCTAGAGTCCTCTCCCCCAAAGTATGCTTCTGGGTTCAAGGTGTATACACATGTGGAAGTCTGCCCCCAATCTGGTTCCTGATCTATAGCTCCCATGAAGCTTAGGAGTGCGGCCATGCTTTCAAACTCGTCTATCGGGATGATGCTTGGTTGGTCCCAGTTAATGAGTTCAGGATGGAGGAGTGGAAGGTCAATGAAGTGGAGGGATAGTTGGCAAAGGAAGGAGTTACCAAGGAAGATGTCATCATCAATATCGTCATAAGCTCTCACAATTTTCTCTTCTGGGATATTTTCAAATTCACATATGTTACCCAGGGGAATGTGATAGGTTAGACTGGTTTCGTTAGTGCCCCCAGTCATGTTATGACCAAGGCCAGATGTATTATGTTCAAATCCCATACCAATGTGCTTTTGTAATTTAGTTTCCTTAATGGGCACTCTCATGCCTTGTTCCTCAGGACCTAGTCTGCCTCCTTGATAATTCCACTTTTTGGTGACCAATTTGTGGGCAGAGGGATATTTATCTTTGAAGCAATTCAGGAGGCCTCTGTCAGGAGGTGTGGGATCTTTGTAGAGCCATTGATTGATATCAGGTGTCATTTCCTGGCTATTCGGAATGTTGTGAGAAAGAAATGTGGTAGGACCCAGTTGCATTAGTTCAGGTGGATTTTTCTCAATTTAACTGGATGGACGCCCATGTGTATGTGGATCAGCTGGAAGGGCTCCAACAGTGAAAGCATCAGTTAGACTATATTGTCCACAGCCTTGGTGGTCAATCTTGACAATGGACAAAGTGGATGCAAGGATAGTGTTCAGATCTGAAAGGGGTTTAGAGGAACTAGCGATGGATGTGCCAATGTTAGTCCCAGGATAATGATTTGAATTTGGATGGGAGGATTCCAATGCATGGTAGTATGCGAAGAGCTTGGGATCTGCATGGATAGTGATCTCAACTTCATTGTGTGGAAACTTGATACACTGATGATAGGTGAAAGGGATGACCTGCATAGAGTGAATCCATGAGCGTCCAAGGAGGATGTTGTATGGGAGGTCAAGATCGACCACATGGCAAATTGTCTCTTGTACCACCGGGAATAGTTGAATGGGAAAGGAGATTGTACCTTCTTATGTTCATTCTAGATTGTCGTAGGCTTTGATTGTGATGACATCATTCATGATATCAGCTTCAATGTATCCCAGTTCCTTTACAAATTTTAAAGTACATAGATTCAAGGTTGAACCATTATCTATCATGACTCTCTTAACAACAAAGTTTTAGACCATGACGACGATGCGAAGAGGGAGGATATGATCAGGCTCAACAAATGGCATGTCAGTGGGTTTAAAAGATATAGCATAAGATGTAGATAAGTGACCCACAAGGTTTTGAAACTGACCAGGATCTGTGTTGTTGGGAACACGTGACTCTTGCAAAGCTTTATTCAAGATCTCTTGATGGACTGGTGATGTGCGCAAGAGATCCAAGATGGTATTTGGGTGGGTGTATTCCCTAGATGTTCCAATAAGTTATATTGTGCCCCAAAGGATGAAGCGGTACTAGCACCTGCAATAGTTATCCGTCTGCGATGCGTGGTAATAACACAATTAGTATCATCATCTTTCACTTGAATGACACTGACAGATGGCTCAACTTGGGATATACAACCAATGAGGCTACCATACTCAACATGAGCGGTGGTGTTATTACTGGTATGAGAGCTTTATTTGCCTTTGTCTTGATTAGATGTTGAAGCAATGTGTGCATTGGTAGGTCCTATGTTATTGTCATGGTTTGGGAATGCATTTTGATATATCTTCATATTGCTATTGGGTGAGGTTTTGTTTGTAGAATCTACTTCAATATCCTTGTGAACAATTAGGTCTTGGATGTAGTGTTTTAACTTAATGCACTTGATCGTGGTGTGTCCTTTAACACGGTGGTAGTCACAATATTTGTTGGCATTGAACCATTATGGTTTTGGAGAAGAGTCCTCAAAAGGTTGCATTGGGGGAGGATATACTGCCAGGTTCGTTGCTGCCATTCTTCAGAAAATAACATCGATAGGTTCACCCAAAGGGGTGAATGTGCTCTTAGGTACATTTTGATATCTTCTTGGTCTGCTCTATCCATGCTGGACTAATATTGCATTAGTCTGATTCTGGAAATGTTGGGGATTATGCTGATAATTGGGTAGGTTAGCTTGTTGTGGATGTATGGTTTGTTGTTGCGGGGCTTGGTGTTGGGTTTCTTGGTGATATGTTGGGGGAGGTGGAACTTGTTAATACTGTGGTTGCGAATAGGTCGGCGTGGGGGAATTTTGTTGATAGTGCGGTGGTTGTTGGTATGCCTACGTTGGGGAATTCTGCTAATAGTGATGTGGTTGTTGGTATGTGGGAGTGGACGCTTGAGGACCTGCCATAACAATTTGGACATACTTAGTATCAATGGCTCCATCAGTTACGACATTCTTATTTTTGTTCCAATATTTGGAGCGATCATTGTTACCTCTGTCAAGTTGTGATTCTTTATAGTACCTTATGGCACCATCTTCTACAAGACCTCTTTCAAGATCCATGCCTTTGATTCTAATGTCCTGATGGGTCTGTATAAAATTCATGTGCATATGATAGGCAAGCTTGGGATGAAGATTTTTAATGAAGATCTTTATGAGATGTTGCTTAGGGGGTTGATAGGACAACCTTGTAGTAAGTTCTTACCAGCGCTAAAGGTAATCTGCCAATCTCTCTCCTCCCTTATGTTTGGAATTACATAAATCAAGCAGGGAGAGTTCATTCTCAACATTGTGTGTGTATTGGGCCACAAACTTCTCTGATAGTTCGGAAAAAGTAGAGACTGTGTTGTAAGGGATCTTGTAGAACCACTCAAGAGCAGTCCCTCCTAAGATTTTGGGAAATAGCCTCATGAGGAAGTTATCGCTATAGGCCACTTCTTGGCATGCCATGTAGAATTCTTTTACGTGGCTCACAGGATCTCCCTTCCCCTGATATTTGTCAAACTTGGGTGTTTCAAAGTGCTTGGGGAAGGGGATGGCATTGATAGATCTATCAAACGGGTAAGGACAAACTTCCTCAAATTTGAAGGTCTTTGCTTCAGTTCCAGCACATAGCTCTTTTAAAGCATTCTTCATTTCCTCCCATTTTGAATTGGCTAGTGGAGGATTGTTATTTGCTGGCATGTTGATCCCGCTCATGAGATAGGGGTCGAATGGTGCTGGTGAATACAGAGGGTTTTGCAGAGGGTATTGCGGTGTTTGGTCAATATAAATAGGTTGTTGGGATGATGAGAAATGTAACTGAGGGGAATAGTGTGGTGGAGGGGGTGGCAATGCATGATGTTGTTGTTGTATCTGCTGGAAGTAGGTCTAGATCTGCTGAGGTATTGGATAAGTGAGTTGAGGCAATTATGCACTTGCATTGGGTGGTGGTGCCATATTGCCGAAGGATGGTAGATAGGTGTTCTGAGGTGGAATTCCCCTAGTAGGTGGAATGAAGTAGTTGGGATTGATGGGAACATTGGTTTGTTGTGGTGGAGGGACCGGTTGTGAGGTAGTGGAAGATAGCATAGCTAGGTAGTTGGCATAGCTAGGTTGCGGTTGCTGGGTAGATAGGGTGATAGAGTGTATTTGCAAAAGGATTCGCAATTTGTTGTAGCACCTGTGCGATGAGTGGATTGGGATTTTGTGCTAATGGTTGTGTTGGATGGGTAGGTTGAATAGGAGGTGTTGTTGCGGTGAAAGGGTTATATTGTGGCTGTGCATGAGAAGCAAAGGGGTTTGTGCTTTATGGCTGGAATTGTTGGGGTTGTTGTTGCAAAAGAGGTGGCTATTGTTGGATTGATTGTTGTTGTGGGATTGGGAGGATAGGAATTTGTGTTGAGGCGAAGGGGTTGAATTGTGGTTGTTGTGTACAGGATGTAAATAGATTGGTGGTCTGTTGTTGTGCAGGTATGCCCAAGGCTTGTATGGCGGCTTGGTAGTTATTCCAAGTGGATGAGGATGCACCTTGTGCTGGTTGACTGTTTTGAGGAAGTGGTGGTGGAATTTGGGTTGGATTGTGCTTGCGGAAGAACTGTTGGCATACGTTGTGTGTGTGTGTGTGTGTTGTTGGCAGAGCGGGGAAAGTGGGCCCTTGTGGCACTAAGGGTTGGTTATAGGCGTTGGTAGGTGGCATGCTTGCGGTGAAGTATGCTTGTTGTTGTGGGTATGTTATGGAGGAAAAGAGAGGAATGAGCATGGATATTTGGCTGCTTTGATGCTGCGAACTGGTTGCTGCATTTTGAATGGGCTGAGTGGGGATGGGTGCAATATTGGTTTGCAGAGTGTTAACTGGTGCTGGTGGGAATTGTGCGACAAATGTTGGGATTGCTTGGGAAAGCAGAGTGACTGTGTTTTGAAGAGGCATAGGTGCTTTCATAGTGATGGGATGTATTGCTTGTGTTGTTGATGGTGGATTAGGAGGTGAGGCTCCCATGAATGCAAACAAGATAGATGGAGGTGTCTTGTGCACTATGGAAGGTGGGATGGAAGGTTGTACCATCTGTGAGATAAGAGATCCTACCTGCAAGGCTCGCTAAAGGGGATCAACAACTTCATTTTGGATGGTATAAGGAATTGCTCCTAAAATTCACATAGGTTGTGTGATAAGTGTGGGTATAATCCAAGGTGGGAATTGGATTCCTTGTTGCTGAATATCTGTGAGTACCTGATTACTGTTGCATCCAATCATGGCTCTTACCATGTGAACATGCGTTGGATGATTGATGAATGTTTCGATAGTACTCATGGTGGGAATCTCATTAGTGTCTACCCAAATGTGCTAGATAGGTATGTTCTGCCATGGATCAAAGGAATCCATCATGTTAGAGTGATCTATCATTGGGTCAGATGAACTAGCTGACTGATTAAAGGCCATGTCTTTCCTCTTCTTAGCGGCTCATGTGATGGGTGGTATGAAATGTATGTCCTAAAGAGATAGATGCAAGATGCAAGATAAAATGCAAGGATTGTCCTAAAAAAGACTAAGGATGATGATGCTAAGATGACGATCTAGGATGATGCTATATATGATGATGGGGATGCTTCCTGAAAGACTAAGGATGACTAAGTAAAAAAGACTAATTTTTAAGGATTGTTTTCCTAATGTATGATCAAGGTGGATACGATTTCCAAAACCTAGGAGAGACTTGTGGTCTTCAGTTTGACGAGATTCTCGGTCAATGTGAACCAACCTTTTGCTCAAGGTGATGAGGTTTCATAGATGGAGGGGATTATCTTTAGAGGAGTGTGTCATTCTAAAGATACCTAAGATGGTGATCCTTGATTTAGGATGAAGGGTAAGCAACTCACAAAGAGACTAGGATACCAAGTGAAGGATGCACTTTCTAGGATGACAAGGATGGCTAAAAGTTGATGCAGGGTTGTTAAGATTGATCTAGGATTAGTTAAGATTGGTTTAGGATTAACTAGGATGGTTTAGGATTGGTTTAGGATTGCTAAGGGATGGTTTAGGATTGAATGCAGATTTATGCTATGATTATGTTGTGTGATGTGATTCTAGGGATGGAAATTGGGGAAGTCATAAGTGCAAGCTAAGTGATCTAAGAAGAGGAAAAGTGACTGATGATGCAGCTAGTCATATTGCTCATGTGTGATGAAGGTCATGTTCAAATGGTAACTTCTTCAGAAATAGACAATCTTGCAATTGTAAAGGACCTTCTCATATTGTTCACGCTTATGGGTTTCTGCCTTAACGGTTTCAATGATATGTTGATATTGCTTGGCCTTTTTGGTTATGGATTTTTGTTCTTGGTAGATATGTGGCAAAGGAGTCTTCACTTTCTGATGCTTGGTGGAATGGGACATGAGTTCAATCTGATACTTTTGTAGGTAGTAACTACGACAAGTGTGCCTTGGATTTTTTGCTTTTGGAACAAGTGATGAACTTTTGGAATTTGTGAGCAAACAATCTTGTAAGAGGCAAAGCAACCTTGCAAGAAGCATGAAATGTCGATCTCCTTGGAAAAAGGACTTTCAAAACCTTCAGATTTGTGTATGTTTAAGAACTATTTTGCACAAGGTTTGTAACACTGAAAACACGTACAAGAACTTTCTACCTTAAGGATGCGGTGAGCTTGAAAACCTTTGTCTGCATACGTAGGCACACACACAAGAGCTAATCAGAATATGACCACCATCAAGCACGCTATGGCTCCATGATGTCATATTATCCAACTCCAAACGCTCAGGGTGGCATGAATGTGTGAATTTCTCGGGGAAGTTACTATCTTCCTTGCCTAGTCGATTATCAAGGTTTCGGTGATGGACCAGGTAGGTTGCTAGATTGATTAATTGATAGTATTTTCGTGGTGTCCCCGCAATCAGTTTGTACGATGTGACTCACTTAAGAGCCTAGTTCAATCATGCTGATATGATGGGGAGTTCACCTAGTCCGGACTACCATTGAACACGACCTGGCCGAGCTTGAAAGGATATAGACACTCTTTTGGTTAGCGCCTTATTTATATACTAGCTGAAGGTTTTACCAATTTGGGGTCATTCTCCAGAAGGACTCAGGCTTCTTCTATATAGGCCCCTCTAAGCAGATCTAAAGATTTTTCAAGAGTAGATTTGCGAAAAAATTTGAACGGTCACAATCACCTTTCTCTTGCACCAATGACCATGAGAGCCAATGGGAGAGGATAGTGCATGAAGTGAGATTGCGTTATAAAAAGGATTTTATTCAAGCATACCAAAGACGTCAAACACTTGATTGATTATCCGATAAGTTAGGCAATGTTTGATTTGTATGCAAAAGTAAACTCGCAAGTGGTTGATTTTAAGTGCTCCAAGCTGAAATGTATTTTTCTATGTTCAATTTCTTTAAAGCGTTCAAGATTTGATTCTTTTGAGTTGTTCAGTTTTAAGCCCCAATTTTGAAAGTGTTCGATTGCTTGTGTGCTTTTAACAAAACTAAAACAAAGTGTTGATTTTCTTGTGCATTCGAGATTGATTGTGATTAAGTGTTTAGTTTTAAACCCAAAGTTTGAAGTGTTCTGATTGCTTGTGTGACTTGAAAAATTGAAAGATAGAATGTTTGATCCTTAGGCACTCAAGATTTGATTTTTGGATTAAGGGTTCAATTGTCGCTTAAGTCATTCAAGATTGATTTTGTTACTTGTTCAGCTTTTAGGAATCTAAATCTGAAAAACTTTGAAATTTTTTGAAACAAGATGTCAATTCCGTTAACGCTCAAGATTTATGTGTTCAATTGGCTTAAGGCATTCGAGATTTGTGTTCGATTTGATTAGATTAGTTTGCAAAAAAGAAGGGTTGAATTGGAACGTTTGAAACTAATTTTTTATGAGGAATTTGATAAAGTGGAATATATATCTTAAAAGGCCTCTCTATCATCTTTCTGGCACTTTTCAAATCGCGCAAAATGGAGTTCGTATGCAAAAGTTATGGTCATTTTTGTGAAAGTGCTCCGTTATGGTTTACAAGGTTTTTAATTTTGATGACATCATCACTTTGCATAGTTAAATTTGACGTCTTGGTGACCATCGCAAAATGCATGTAACATTGCAAAATGACGATCAACCGACCGTCTAGTTTGAGATAACAAATTCTTCATGTGGCAAAAAAGAAAGATATGCCCCCTTGCTGATGTGTCGTTGATATGTCGATCTTTTGTTTGACTGGCACTTTGGTGATGTGGGCCTGTTTAGAGGGCTGAGGTGTCACTTGTCAGTTGGTTGGCCTATTTGGAGGGTTGTCCTTCATTTGACCACTAGTTGGTTGAAGTGGTCGGGGATTTGTGGGAGGTTTGATATGCAAATCAGATATGCATATTGGATGTTGACTTAGAGGGGTTGGTGAGAAGCTACAGAAGACTGCGAGGATGAAGGAAGAGCTCGGTGAAGGAAGGGAAAGAGAAGTGGTGGAGGAAGCTCTACGTGGGCAGAGAGATGTAAAAGAATAGATAAATGGTGCATGGGGGAGAAAAAGAGGAAGCGCAGGAGATGAGGTGGAGAAAAGAAGTCAGTGCATGGTGGGAGGAAGAAGAAGTGGATAGCGGGGGACGAGAGGAAGCGCAGGAAGAGGCGTTGCGCTAAGAAGGAGGAAGTGGTGTGCAGAGAAGGAGGTTGGGGGTAGGGGTGGAGCGCGGGGAGGTGGGAG